>CAKALG010019780.1:0-19991 GCA_916700815.1 Helicolenus hilgendorfi | reverse complement strand
TCGCATCTTCTGTGGTTTCAGGTTGCACAGCACCAACACCAGTCTGTCCTGCAGGTCCTCCTGCGAGAGGTAAGCCACCAACCCGCTGACTACCGTTCTGGGCTCCGGCTCTCCCACGTCGATCTTCTCAAGGTACAGCGAATCGGCATCCGGATGCTGGGAGTTAGAAAACGAAGAAACCCGTGTGAACACAGAGAGCGAGGAGCTGAACAGATGGATCGTCTCGACACACGTCATCTGAAGAAAAGCTACATGTGATGATCTTGACGTCCTACCTTCTCCACACTGATGACCTTGCCCACCCTGATGTCCACTCTGGAGGGGACCAGCTCATCATCGTCTCCTCCTCCACCTCCTCCTCCACCACCACCTCCTCCTCCTCCTGCCTTGGCACCCTTTCCTGCTCCTTCTGATCACACAAATGAAGGCCACATGAAGCTAGCTGAGATCCCAATTCATGCAGAACTAGTCACACCGCTGCATTTGGATTAAAAGGATGTGAGAGAGGGAAGACACAGTGAGAATGATGGGTAAAATACTGACTCGTCTTTGAGGGGTCGGGGTAAGCGGAGTTGGCGAGTTTGCGGAGCTCCGGCGACTCAAACTTCTTCCTGATGGGCTCCAGCAGTTGGTTTAGTGCTACTTCCACCGAGGCCTTCAGGTCTCCTGGATGGACCAGCTGCCACAGCACAGGGAGGAAATTATGCATTTTTAGCAAGGATAGACTTTAAGAACGGATTTTATTCTTCCGCTTCGTTTCCACATAACTCTGTGTACGTATGCGAGTCAACCGGAAGTTCATTCATTCCTATGGGAACCTCCGCGATCTCCGATGTATTTCTACATTTTTTTTCGAAGTGAAAGATTTGACGGCATATTTCACAGTTTCGTGAACTATTTTGGTAAAGAGGTATGAACCACACTCTATGTTACACACCCAGCATGCTACCAATGTTAGCTAAATATGCTGCCAAACGTTTCATAAAAATGTAACTTTATAAATGTGACTAGACTGGATGGTGAAAAACAGACAGTAACTCATAGTTACTAGCACATAGCACTGTTTTATATCCATGTAGTAACTTCTCTACCATGTATGTGGTGGTGTATCTATCCGTAAAGAGATGCGTTGAAATAAACCAGTGTGTCTCTACTTCACCTCCTCAGCAAAGTCCTTCTCCACCTCTTCAAACGCAGTGTAGACTTTGTCTCCGCCCCACTTGGGGTCTCTTTTGATGCCGAACTCTGAAACACAATAATCACAGTTATCAACTCGTTTTATACGAGTGGAGGAAAAAAGTCTGAAGCAGAGACGACAGAAGGAGTTTCATCGGGGGAGTTTTGTACCTCCGCGTAGAGGGAAGATGACGTATTTGACGAAGGAGAGGATTCCGTTGTTCTGGATGTTGCCCGGCTCACAGAAAGCCTTCTTCAGCTTCTTCTTCACGTCTCCAGGAGAGTCCAGCAGATCGATCTTTGACTCCTGCAGCAAAGAGAGAGAGATGATAGTGTGACCACACGAAAATGTTGATACAAATCTTGACTTATTTTTTTTTTTCTTTTACTGTGACATACTTCCTCTGAGGAGCTCATCTTGGCCCCCGTCAGTCCCGGTACCATCGGGTTCATCAGATGGGAGCGCTTGGCGTAGCCGAGAGACGGCAAGTACTGGAGACAGATGAGAGGCTTTCAGTTAACACTTTATATTTTATAGAAATCTTACTCTTGAAAACGTTTCATGGGATCATCCTGCTGTGACAATTATTGTTCATCATTTCTATAAATGGTCTTCATAATCTATTTTTTTTATGTCAAATACTTAAATCTTAATGCACCAGGTAAATAAATTAGAATTGTTATTTCAAATAAATTAAAAATGATTAAAAACCTCACAGCTACTCTAAAACTAATCAAGTTCTACAAGAGCTGACGGTATAAAGTATGCGGTGAAAATGAATTATACCTGTGTCTACCCCGCAAGCATCTCGACAGCCCGAGCAAAGCCTTCACTAATTATATTGATCGCTAGATGACGATCTCACACTAAACAATTATGTTTTCAGGCTGCTGATAAAGTTTGAAAAAACAACTTACCACATACCACATTTCAAAACCGAATCAATAAACAAACGGCAATAAATGAGAAAACATGCCATCGGAAACAATGCAATCAAACAAGGTCAGATAATGAGAAAATAAAAAGATAATATGACCAAAGTTTAAGAATTGAAATGATAAAATAATGATTAAACCCTAAAATATGTAGTCAGTTGTAGTAATGTAGTAGAGTAGCAGTCTTTATTGGCTGTCACCCTCACGTTTACGCACGGAAATATCGAAAAGAATAGAAGCCTAAACAAACGCTTCGGGTCGGGTTTACACCCGTGAGACGCAGCTGAGACGCGAGCTTGCACGGAGCCAGTGTTAGACAGCTGCATAGATTGACATGAGAGCGTATCAGATGCGTCAGACGAGCGAGTGAAAGACGCGGCTGATACATGTCTGATACGCTTGCGATTTAGACCGAGGTAGGAGGTCAGTAGTGTAGAAGGAAGAGAGAAGGTGAAGGGGTTGATACAAATGTGCAAAAGATGGAGGAAGATGGTACCTTCTCTGCCAGGGTGAAAATCTTCCTCTGGTCAACTCCTCCAAACTGGGCGTCCACCTTGAGGTACTCCTCATCCAGAGCCTGAGGGCCGAAGAGAAAATCACATTCACTACTCCAATCAGTCATAACAGCAAATACAAAACATGAAAAACAACAAGTTCTAAAGACTTCCAGATGTGAGGGTGCACAAAGGATCACATCTGCTTGCTGTTCTAGTTTAAAAACAGCTTTTATTTGGTATATTTATATCAACATATGTGGACATGTTGCTGTAATTACAGTAAAAGAGACCCAGAGTAATATTATACCGCTCCTTAGTAGCAGTGTGACGACTCCAGCAGTTACTAGTAGGGATGTCACAAGAACCGATACTTCGGTACCAAAATTCTAAAAATGTGACAGTACTCGTTTTCTTCAGTACCAAAGGTACTCATTTGGTACCGGAGGAGGTACTGGAGATGCGATTCTTCCAGATCTAATGTGGGCAGTATACGCTTACGTTTAAGTGTTCTCATCTGCCGTGAAATGAAGGAAGAAGAACGCCGTAACAGCACGGAAAAAAACAAACAACACGAGACGTGAAAGATGGCAGCTGCTGCAGCTCTACCTCCGCCTCAACTCGTTGAGAGAACAAATAGCAAGAGTCGGGTATGGAAGTACTTTGCGTTCGAGGCGGATTTACAAGGAGTCATAATAGATTCGCAAAAAACAGTATGCGGTGCAGTAACGGTGCCGTCGTACTTTTCTTTCCAAAGGAGGAAATACTTCTAATTTAGCAAA
Source organism: Helicolenus hilgendorfi (assembly GCA_916700815.1). Classification (NCBI taxonomy): domain Eukaryota; kingdom Metazoa; phylum Chordata; class Actinopteri; order Perciformes; family Sebastidae; genus Helicolenus; species Helicolenus hilgendorfi. The sequence continues at coordinate 16,603 of CAKALG010019780.1, read as the reverse complement.
GCATCTCAAAGACAGACATCCAGACAATATAGTTTGTTTTAAATACTTGAAGGCTACATGCCTCTGTTCTGTTTTGCAATGTTAATAGACATTTCTTTTTATTAATTACTTAAAGGCTTTATGCCTCTGTTTTTTGTAATGTTCAAATGTTTTAATAAAGGAGTGCGTGTTGAATTACAATGGATTTATTGTTTTTTTTTACCGTGGTATCGAATTGGTATCGAGAATCGTGTAAATTCACTGGAATTGGTATCGCCTACTAGATTTCTGGTACCGTGACATCCCTAGTTACTACTCCATCTAGAACTGTGTTGTTACCTGCAGTCCGGGGTAGAGCAGACCGCTCAGCAGAGGATGCTCCACCTGTTTGACGACCTCCGCTCCGGCCTTCTTAGCATCGTGCTCCGTCACCATGGACGACAGACGGTACACATCCAGAGTGTACTCTCTGACAAACATGAAAATACACACCTATAATGTGACTTTTTGCAGCTGGAACATCGATTTCTGAGAATGTAAATAAATGCACATTAAGACAGACAGTCTCCAGTAGTGTTAGCGACCTGCTGAGCTGGAAGTCGGTTCCTTTGACAAACTTCAGTTTATCCAGGGGCACGCCGATGCTCTCCAACATGGCCTTGATGACCTGCTCGTAGTACTTCACCCTCAGCTCCAGCAGCTCCCAGGGGGCCTTCATGTTGTCTAGGAAGGCATGCAAATCTGCAAACAGAATAGTGACCTGAGGAAAAAGAAGAGGACACAAGAACATGAAGCTAACTGCTAAGCAGGGCTCTAATTTAGCAGGAAGTGCAGACGAGATGCTCGATAAGATTTACCCCACCTCACATCCAGCCTTGAGGAAGTCTGCTATCTTGGACATGGGGACAAAGTAAGCTACGTGGGGTCTGCCAGTGGTCGCCGTGCCCCAGTACACCTTCACCTCTCTCTCCTGAAGAACCTGCTTCAGCTTCTCCTCTCCAAGGACCTCCTGCAATTACACAAGATCAATAAGACCAAGCTTTTGGGGGGGCTTCAGTCACCGTGTGAGTGTATGTATGTTTCTTTGCACGTCCCACCTGGAGGTTCCTGGTTATGAGGTCGAACTTCTCATCCGGACTGAGTTGATCTGCCATGGCGGAGAGCTTTCTGGGGAGGAAGATAGGAGTTCAAGCATCGTTATGAATCAATGGCAGCAGCAGCTTACAGGGTTCCTACACATTTTCTATTTGAAATTTCTCTGTAGGTTTTTCAGCCCATATTGGACTCTGTGTGCAGAGGATGCTGTGACAAGACTACAGTGTTTTTGCCCTTGCATATGGCTTACGATTGCCAGCTACCCCATGTTAGGGACGTCGAACGATTTCACACAAAGTTTATATCTAGCTTTCTTTTCCCATTGGGAATCCTTGGCCTGGAGGAGGAGAATAAGGAGGACAAGGAGGAGAAGGAGGAGGGGGAGGAGGAGGAGAAGGAACCTGGAGGAGGAGGAGGAGGAAGAGGAACCTGGAGGAGGAGGAGGAGAAGGAGGTGGAGAAGGAGAAGGAGGAGGAGAAGGAACATGGAGGAGGAGGAGAAGGAGCCTGGAGGAGGAGGAGGAGGAGAAGGAGCCTGGTGGAAGAGGAGGAGGAGGAGGAGAAGGAACCTGGAGGAGGAGGAGGAGGAGGAGAAGGAGCCTGGTGGAAGAGGAGGAGGAGGAGGAGAAGGAGCCTGGAGGAGGAGGAGGAGGAGAAGGAGCCTGGTGGAAGAGGAGGAGGAGGAGGAGAAGGAACCTGGAGGATGAGGAGGAGCTCTCTCCTTCCACATCAAGCAGCTTTGTTCATTTCTTTAGAGGATGGAGGTCTGGTAGTTCAGTTTTCGTGGCTTTGTTTGTAGTTTATTCTGTTTTTGATAGTTAAGGGGGGAAGCTCTGGTGTGGCTGGCCCAGACCTCCTCCATCATTTAGTTCTTTTAAGCCAAACCAACTAGACTCTATTAGTTTTGTTTAATTGATGGCATTGTAAATAAACTAATTTTGCTTGTTTAAACTAACTCTCGGATTCGGCGCCCCCCTCTATATGCTATATGTGACATTTCTCTAGTTAGCCACTGAGAAAGACAACATAGACATCAAACTGACTGACTTAAACAGCAGGAAACAGGGAGCTAGTGGCTAACATCAGCTGTGTTTACTATCAATACCTCAGTTTATTCTATATGTCAACATATGCCATTCAGTCAACTTCACTTTAAGATGATACGTTTGCTAAACTAGTGGCCAGCTCGCCTTTAACGTCACGCTGATGATGAATGAACAAACCAGCTAACTAGAGCTATCAGGCTAACTAACATGTGCAGCTAACGTTGCCTAGCTACGCTGATGTTTCTGTTATAATTAAACCACTTTAATAACTATATTTCAGTTGATCTAAAAGCAATATCAGTCTATAATATAAAGCGATACTGTACAAGCTGCTGACTCACCTCTAAAGCTGTCTTCTTGTAGTGAGACGTGGTGAGTGGAGCCGGTTTGGTGTCAACCTGTCAGTGTGTTGCATCAGCGCTAGCTCCAACTCTGCTATCGACTCACTAGAGACTTCAGGGGAAAGCAATCGAGTGCAGAATGCACGAGCCTATGATTAAGTCAATATTAGTAGTATCATATTATTTCTTTATATTAATATTGTCTCTAGGTGGAGGCTTCAGATAAACCCAGTGGTTTTTTGCCTCTTCCTGCACTGTATATTATTCATTTATTTTTTTTGTTATGTTGTATAGTCTTAAATTGTGCAAAACAAATAAACAATAAACAATAAACAGGTTCTCCCAAAACCAATCAGTTCACCTGGGCTCGAATATGCTGTATGTTAATAGTAATTTAATCAATTTAATTTAATCACAATTTATGCGTAAGCACAATATACCTTTTCATACTGTGTCCTTCTAAAAACACAAGGCAGGTGGGTAGGTAATGCATGACCCACCTAAAAGGGTGATATTCAGTTCATGGAATGGTTAAGAAGCAAATCCACACCAATGCCGACTATTGATCATAATAGTATTATTTTTGGTGTTTTATTTGAAGACAGAAAATTGGACCTAATGATTAATGATTTACTAATTTTAGCCAAATTATTTTGTCTTTTTTTTTTCTTAAATGATTTGAATGGAATGTGTCTATAAGTGCAATAGACATAGTTGTTATGAAACAGGAACACAATTAATAGATAGTAATTTTATTTGCCACACATTTCCTGCAACTTCAAGCAATAGGCTATTTTATAAAATTGGGACAAAATCCAGACACTAGATGGCAGTAGTTTACCATAAATAATGTCCAATGTGTAAGTGAAACTCTGTAAAGCCTAACTGAAGGGCTAGAGAAAGTGTGAAGCCTTTGTAAACTCTGTAATAATCCAAATAATTAGCTAATAATGTCTCCACATCCTGCCATGTTTGATTGATACATGTAGTGACATAAATGAGAATTTTTTTTCATAATTTTCAAAGCTGTTAGCCCCATTTGTATGTCTTTAATTTGACTTTTTATGTTGTTTAATTACTGTTACTGCTCTCACAACCTTCTCCAGGTACATTTGAGGACAGCTTTGAATGTTTTGAAGACAGAGTATATAAGATATCATAAGAATTATATCATTATCTCGTCAGTAGGCATGGGGTTATGGCTAATTATCCACATTATGCATGCATAATAAGATTACGTGTTTTGTTCTTGTTTAAATTGGCTCATTCTTGTGTTACATAGTTGTTTCACGTAAAGAAATGTTGACAGCTCATTCACAGTACACGTATCAATTAGTATTTATTAACAATATCTTTTTCAATCTCCACATCTTTTTTCTTAAATAACTACAGTACAGTGTACATGGGTTCGTTTCACAGCCACAAATATCAAAGATATTTACAGGTTTTACATACAATATATACATATGCACAGGAGGCATGTACATAAGGCATCTGTGTGTCCCTGTGGGATTAAAGCTCACACATTTGGCTACAGCCTCAAGAGTCATGAGGGAAGTTCACAGACAGGCAACAACTAAACAGGGTGAGATTTACAGGAAGTACACTTATTACAGGGTTAGTGGGTGAGAATAGCACCGTGTTGGCATGTACAGTATCCATTACTAGAGATATGAGGAACCTTTAAGGTGGAAAAAAACCCATACAAAAGACAGTAAAGTGAATGAAATATGAACATTTTCACATCGGCAACCCAGTTGTCAGCAGCAACATGTCGAAGATGTAGCAGTATGTATAACATATGACACTGTATGTACACATTTCCATATCAATGGATATGAAATATGTCAATCCACTTTTTTCATGACAGGGATTGATATGATCACAAAGCATCCTAGTTGTTCCTTCATAAACGCACATGTACAGTATATACAAAGAAAAATAAACATTCAAACACACACACACACACACAAGGGAGACAACAAGTTCACCCCCCCATCTTCCAATCTTCTTTTTTTTTTTTCCATAATTAAGTGCTTCCCTTTTTGAATGCATACGGAGCAAAGATAGTAGCGTTGGCAACATGCATTAAAAGGCGTGTGAATGTGTTAAAATTTGATTTTCCACCCCGTTTTCCTCATTTGGAAACTTCTAATTCATTGGAACCTCAGAGGCCTTAAATATATTTAAATACTGCAAGAAGCACAACTTTCCAGCAAACATGAATTCAAAAATAGTAAAATCAAAACTAATAAATATTTAAATAATGATATAACTAAATCAGTACCGGCTGTAGTCACCGTTTTGTTTAAGGAAAGCATTTAGAGAAAAAAAGCTTTTTCCGTCTTCAGTAGCTGTCCTATAAATAAGATAATGTAAGTAATGTAATTGCAGGCTAACTGCTTTTACTATTGTAGTGGTTTCTATACTATGGTTGGGAACTAAAACAAGCTGTTACTGTCCAGCCACAAGTTCAAACATCACATTATGACAGCTTCTTAAAGGGAAAAAAAGCCAGTGGGATGGGAATGAGAACTGTCTGACTGGTTCCAGTGAACTCTCAGGATTAATTGTAAAATTACAAAACACATTTAAACATGTTCAAACCAAGTCAATGACTCAAAAGCAAATGACTGGCACAAGTGTTAGTTTGTCAGTTCTGAATTTTGTTACCCCGAAATGGAACAGATATTAAGGCGTTATCACTGTTTGTTCAAGTTTCTCACGACAGCTCAGAACTTGAAAAGTTGTCTTTAGCGCAGTGCTCAAGGTCATTAATGCTCCGTGTTGTATGTACAAGGATGGAAACTGTAGCACCAATGATGGACGCGCTGACAAAACATGCTCCCGTCACATTTCATGGTTTTGTGCAATTTCAAATGAGGACCCAATCTTTTAAAAAAAAAATCCACAGTGCTCAAAAGTAGTATGCTATACAAAAAGTAAGGCTTTTGAGATCTGACTGAACAAAAGAGGAGAGGGAATTTCATGCTGTGAAAATGTCACTAACTGCGGAGGGTAGGATGCTTTTAGAGAGGCCTCAGCGTGGCTGAAGCGATGACACTTCTCAAGTTTTTCAGACGTGGAACAGCAGCAGTGCGATTGGACAAGGCAGTGTCTCTGTATGATCCGACAGGGCCCAGGTATGTTGGTCCCGCCCAGTGCAAAATGCCAGTCGATCACCCCACTGGTCCGTGGGTCTCGAAAAATGTGCTAGGCCATGTTGGCAAGTTCTGTCGAGTCTGATTCTGAATCTGCCTCGTTGTCCCTGCGAGAAAATAAAGATGCTCTTCAGTTGGAGATTTGCGTCACTGATGCAAAACACAAGAAAGGGCATTTCAATCCACAGTCTTACCTCTGTTCCTGTAGCAGTTTGCGGTTGCCTTGCCTCTTCTCCTCAGTGATTGGATACGAGTACAATATGCACAGGCCGACTATGATTAGAGCTATGGGTGCGGCGGAGACCAGCACTTTCAAGGTTATATGCACTTCCTCTGGTTGAGAGCAGCCTCGACTGATGTAGCCTGCAAAACTGAAAGAGAAGAAACAGAATTAAAAAACAGAAGAACTTTGCATGGTTATGCATTGCAGAGCATTTAAAAGGGTAACTTCAGTATTTTTAAATTTCTGACATTGGTCCAGTACTGAGGGAGAGCGCTGCCGCCGCTAAACGGGCAGTCAGTTTACGTTCACTAAAAGTGTTTGTTTTTATCACTGACAGGCTCAGATTGTTATTATAAGTGTCAAACAACATTATGGAAAGGACCCTACAGAGAAATAATACGTTCTTCTTCCCTTTTGCAAGTTGGAGAGAGAGGAATGCCACGGGACAACGGTGTCCGAGTTTGTTGTGTTGGGAGTACAGAAAGCGTAGCTTAGTGTTATCTAAATGATTTGTAATGTCATGGCTGAATATTTAGATATATTTAGATAACAAACAGACAGTATCAAGTGAAAGGTAAGAAAAAGCATATGCATATGCATTTATTCCTCTGCAGGGTTCTTTCCATAATGTTGTCAGACACTTATTATAACAATCTGAGTCAGTGGCAAAAACAAGCACTTTTAGTGAACGTAGACTGACGGTACCAGGTTGCCCCAAACGATTACATTACAGTTTATCGGCTGGTGGCTGCAGCGTTCTCCCTCAATACTGGACTAGTTTCAAAAAGTGTTGTCCCCATTAGTCAGTTAGACACAAAAACATGAGAAAATAGGGTCCAGGTTGAAAAATACCAAAGTGACCCTTTAATTTAAGGCATACTGTACATCTACGATGGTAATCCCATTTTTCAGTAAAGCCAAGATCTTGATGTGAAGGCAAAAGTCACACTAAATCTCTGATCAAAGGCCAACACTCTGTAAAGTCAGTCATGAGGTGCAGCAGCAGCACACACACTACCGCCTTATTGTACTTAATCGAATGAAAGCAAAAGGAATTCCTTGCTTTGATGTGGGATTTGGGAACTTGGAGATTTGGCTTAGCCTCATTTAGACCTTTTTTTTTTTTTTATTGTGTCCCAGACAAACGAAACACCTACAGAAACGTTTTGAATGATTTACAGTACAGGTTGTGTGTGCATGTTAAAGCAAATACTTACTCTAAACTGAGAGTTGAGATGCCGAGGGAAACTCCAGAGGCGAACTTGGTGAAGAAGACGTAGAAGGAATAGAAGAGAGCTTCGTGGCCGGTGGAGTCGGGGTTCTGCACTTGGAAATCGTCGACAACATCAGGCAGCATAGACCTGAAAAGGTTACAGTCACAAATATATATATGTATTAGAACTGTATTCCTGATAAAATAAACATGGAAAAAGCACCCAAAAATAGTGCGTAGGGATCTTACCAAGGCAGCAGGAAGGCTGCAGCCACTCCGACCCCAGCAGCAAAGGACACAATGTAGGTGACGATCAGGTTACTCTTCATACACACCACCAGGATCATGAAGGGAACCACAGACTGGAAAAAATAACAGAAACACATTAGACCAATAGATCAGCTGCCACTCAGAGATTTACTTCCTAAAACAAGTCTCTTAACGGCACTAGAGCGGTTTTCCTGCCACTCCTAGAATATCACTTAATTCCTGTCAATCTTACAGGCTTCATACGACTTAGAAGTGGTGCTTGGACGTGATTGTGGGCCTTACCAAGGTGCCAGCGTAAACCGCCGTCTTTTTCCCAAAGCGAGTCAGAAACCACTGCCAGAAGGGGATGGCCAGAGTAGCGGAGAGCTGAAGGGGGAAAAAAAAAAAACATGAAAAGTCTGGTTAACCAGCTGTTTTTGTTTCGACGCACACTCTGACAAAAAACTCACAGAAGTTGTGGTAAATTCCACACAAGGCCCTCTATTACAAGTTAACAGGATTTTGCACAAGACCCTCTGGACTCAACAGTAAAGAAGCAGGACATTAGATGCATTCTCAAAATGCATGTTTGGGTTTGATATGTCCGAACGCGTGGTGACGCAGAAGGACATTTTGACCTCGCGTACCTGCCAAACACAACAGTGAAGATGGAAGACAATACGGTTTCTACGGCTCTTCCCAAAACACATTTGAGCTCAATGTGATGTAGAATTCCACAGGGGTCATCCTATGACTCTGCAGGAGAGGGCAAGGGGGGCTCGCTTGGATCGGTTTGGCCTCCGTCCCCTCCGTGTTTGACTAAGGTAAAGATAACAGCGGTGGTGCAACAGTATTTTCCCACCTTTTCTCGGCTAAGCTAAGAGGTAAATCACACATTACTTCAGTCTCGCTGCACAGTCATGTGTTTTACAATGAAAGTTCTGTGGTTTTAAAAGCCGTCTATGTTGTTTCTCACTATGAGTAGACATTTCCACTTCATTTCCTTCCCGTTTGCAGATTATTACATTTTGTGTTGCATCAGCAGTATGTGTGAACACTTCATCTTCAAAGCCACTTCCTTGCACAGACACCAGCCTCTCCGCTGTGAACCTTATCAGCCCTTTTCTGAGAAATGAATCATAATTATCACTTAATTTGGCTTTATCTTCTAAACGGACCTCATAAAGCACAGACTTGCCAAAATGAAAGCGAGTAGCGGCTACTCCTACAACATAAACACTGTCCAGCCTTTGGATATTTTACAGTGCAGCAGCAAAGCTTGAGAACAATGTACCATACAGCATGCTTTCTGCAACGTGCCTCAAATTGGCACCAAAAAGTACACACAATAAGGCTCTTTCTGTTCATTGCAATTAATGAACTCCCCATTGCTCTCGCACAACGTCCCATTACATTTGACCTTTATCGTGTCAATCCAGTAAAAGGACAACCAGTTTGAGTTACAAGTTACTTATATAATATAATGCCTTTTAGTTTAATTTGTTTAACTCAAGATGTGAGCTTCCAAGGTTAGTCTGACGTCTCATCAAATAACTTAAGATGAGGATTAGGATCACTTAGTGCCGATTACGGAGCAGTTCCCGTCACACCGTTGAAGAATCTATAAAGTAATTTCACGAAATAAATGTACTTTAACGAAAAGGTCGCCGCCTTGCCTCCGTAATCCTTTCCATAAAGTAAAGGATCAAAGCGTGTAATCTCTTCAACCTCACTTTGTGCGTGCTACAGACAGCACATCTATGAATTAATTGGGTTTAATACCTGTCAGGATCTGAAGTGATTCCTTGATATGAGAGAGCTTTTCTACAAGAGAGGTCACGAGGAATAAATGAGAAGGATTATCGAAAGGTGGCTCCACTACTGTCTGTGGGAATGGGATGGCATTCAAGCAGAGTGGACACTCGTCTTTGAAATAGGCAGCCAGGAGACACTGCTCTCTAACCGAGAACAAACCAGCCTTGTAATTGAAGACAATTTATGCGTTCGCTCTGGGAGGGAAGCTTTTGTCTGCACTCTGAAGCTAATGGCTTTAACTTATTCCACACAAATGGGCTGCTCAAGGTTTCATGTGCGGTCATTGCCGTGGGAACAGAGCGTCAATCTGACTGACTGTCTGAAAGTGCCACCTGTGTGTGTGTGTGTGTGTGTGTGTGTGTGTGTGTGTGTGTGTGTGTGTGTGTGTGTGTCTGTGTGTGTGAACTCACCATGATGACCAGCAGTATATTCTGGAAGTCGTTTCTGAAGCCCAGAGTGGAGCTGCAGAACAGGGCGAAGTTTCCCTCCAGAAGCTGTAGGACGAAGCACAAACACTCAGTCCCCGCCCAAAAAACACACCTCGGCTGGCGCCACGTAAATTCTGGCTGGGAACACACACCAGCTCCCAAAATCTAACTTAAAAAAAGAGCCAGATGGACTCAAAACGATTGACATACTGTACATAGAATCACTAAGCCCATGGTAAAATAGTGTGTGTGTGTCTCTATACGCACCATGAAAGCTAGCGAGGTAAAGAGGAAGACCATGACCAGTTTGGCGTACGGTCCATGTCCCATCACCAGCTTAATCCCCTGGAAGAATCCCATGGGCTGTGACCTGGGACGAGAAGACTCTGGAAGGAGGAAAAAATAGGAAAGAATGAGCAAAAATGCAAAATTACATTCAACAGAATACATTTTTCAGGCTGGTTCTTTACTAGATTTCTATTTGACACATTGCTGGTCACGAGGCTTCCCATTTAAAAACCTGCGTGCTCTCACACAGCCCATCAGGCCACAGTTATACCACAGCAAACAGCTACAACTGTGCATCCTTATTGACCTAGAGTCAAGACGTTAATACCAGCTCCGTCACATTAAAGACGTGCCTTTATGTGTATCCAAATAGGAGGTTGAACCCGAGCAACTGGTGTTTTTGGGGGTGTTTAAAAACAACCGAAAGTCCTGAACTCAAGCTTACTTAGCTAAGCAAGACTCAACAGTTAAAAATTCATACCAAAAATGTAATTGGCCTGTTATATATATATATATAGTGCAACTTAAAAGGCATGAGTCAACAATTTGAAAAGCAAAAACATTTTCCTTGATTTACCACTTATTTTTTCAAAATAAGGCAGTTAAACTAGAGCTGCATCGATTAATCGATTAATCGATTAGTTGTCATCTATTAAATTAATCGCCAACTCTTTTGATAATCGATTAATCGGTTTGAGTAATTTTTTAAGAAAAAAAAAGGTCTAAATTGTCTCATTACAGCATTTTAAATGTGAATATTTTCTGGTTTCTTTACTCCTCTATGACAGTAAACCAAACATCTTTGAGTTATGGACAAAACAAGACATTTGAGGACGTAATTTTGAGCTTTGTGAAACACTGATCGACATTTTTCACCATTTTCTGACATTTTATAGATCAAAAAACTAATTGAATAATTGAGAAAATATTCTAGAATAATAATCGTTATATGCAGCCTTAAATTAAACGAGTAATGGTATCTAAATTGAAGGATGGAGCCAGTTTGATGGAGATATTAATGCCTTACCTTTCTGCTCTTTCACACCGAAGAACAGAACAATAGCGCAGAGGACATAGATAATGCAGATGACACCAGAGGCAATCATGTAGGCCGTTTTCTGTAAGGAAACAACAAGGGGCAGTTATCAAACAGAATTTATGTCCCAAACAGCAAAGTCAATATTTGCCTTTCCTGTCAAAACACATGACTAAGTTTGTTTACCGTGTCATCCAGGGAAATGACTGACCCTGTGTCATTGAGCCCTACAGACAGAGAGGAGTTGATGTCATCGGGTCCTGGGAGGCAGGGAGCGTTCGCCATACCCACTATCTGCCCCTGGATGGCTGTACCCACAACAGTGCCCAGAACCTCCACCGTCATCCCTGATTGATTGGAGGAAACATGGAGGACGTTTTAGTCACTGAGGAGGTGACAAAATCATTAAAATAACAGTTTTACACACACTGCGTATGATACTCACTGTATGCGGTGGCTGAGTCTCTTTCTTTCTGCTCTGAGCTGATGAACATGGTGAGGGCAGAGTATGGCACATGGAAGCACTGATTGGCAAAGAAACAAAGAGTAAGAAGGTGAGAAAAATGAATGCAGCTTCACTTTTAGACAAGTAATTGCTGAACATGTTGGGATATTTCATGTCTCCGCATTCTGGTGGAAAATTAGAGGAGAAGATTGATGCAACTCAGGCTATTTGAAATGATTTACTTAAATTAATAGTTTAACATTTAGGGAAATACGCATATTTGCAGATTTACTTGTGAAATATTATGGATATTTCGGAAAGATTGCTACACTTTGAGTTTGAAAACACATGATTCACGATCAAAGATCCTTCATATTGACCCCATAATAACCTTTAATTTCATAATAGTGAGTCATTGAAGGGTAAAAATGGTTCAAATCTTGGGAAATCAAACTTTTTCCATGACCCTGTATTGCACATATGGAACAACCATAATCACTGGGAGTGTCTGCATGGGCACGAGTGTGGTACTCACAGTTTGAAGGGACTGGAAGATGCAGTAGAAGAAAAGGTACCAGATGACTTTTCCGTTCTCATAGGGAGGAACGTACCATATGAGGAAATAGGAGAGCACAGCCATAGGGGTTGAGAGCACGATCCTTCATATGGACAAAGGAGAAGAGACAACAACAACAACATCAGTGGCTGAAAACGTGATCCTACTCGAGCGTGAAACACTCTCACTCTCAACAATTATCAGCCTTCATGAAGAGGAGGGACACTCAGTATTACATAACACTTGTGAAAAGTGTTGTGGTCATTCAGTTTGTGCCAACTTTTCATCAATTCACTGTTTGTCATTTCACGCTAATTATCATCGATAGAGAAGCAGTGTTCCTGGCGTTCATGTGCGAGGAACAGGTTGAGCTTGTGGTTGAATCAGAGGGTTATGAGCGTATATAACACTGGGCTGGGGAATGCTGCTGAACTACACAAAACGTTTCATATACAAATGACTTCTGTTACATAAATGTATGTGAAAAATGTTCATTACGAATGAGACCACGTCATTTTAGTTTTGTAAACACATCCGTACCATCCTTTCCTCCTCTTCCTCCTCCTCACATGTCTAACATCCTGTCAATTTGGACCGTGAGGTCATTTTAGGAGGAAAAAAGCTGCAGGAGAGGAATTCCTTTAGTCATTTCCTTCCTATTTGCTTCTTCCTATGGTCTGATCGAAACTATCCAATCAGATATGAGCTAGTGAGGGCAGCCACACCTCTGGTAATAACAGTCTGACTCGTGCAGCAGGAAGCAGCTCGGGCTTCCCGCTTATCCATCTATTCTCTACGGTATTCACTTACGTTAGGTGATTCATCCTTATCAGACAGGAAATTAAGTCACAAATGCATCATTGCGGGCAACAAGAAACAGCACGTCATTGTCTACACTGTATATATAAATTTAAAAAAGTCATAACTTTTCGCCATGTCATCTGCTAATATCAATCCCATCACACCGCAGGCTCGCTGCTAATCATTTTAAGCCTATTACCAGTCAAACTTTGATGAACAGTATGAGCTTTAACGTCAGGAGGAGCAGCAATCAGCCGACTCTCTCACGCATGTGATGTGATCAACTGTACACTTGTGTGAAGTCGCTGTGGGAGTTTGCAGGAGTGGCCTGCAAGTTAAAGCAGATATGTTGTCTGGAGATCAACATTTAGGAATGCATTTTTTTTTTATAGTTTATTTCCTCTGTGCCAAACGAAACAAACATCCACAAAAATAAGGCACGATAGTACTTGATTTAACTGAAGTGTGTCTATCAGTGAAAACGCCTTTACTTGGATTTATTTCATGGATGAAATAAACTAGGGAATGAAAAATAAAAAGACTGAATCTCTGATTTCAAGTCCCATTTTTTCAGCTTCTTTGCTGTTCTCAAAACAGTTTGCAAGGCCAGGACTTGCTCTGTGCGTGCAAACGTTCAGTGACACAGTAACGCCATGTAAGTCCTGTCATGATGCCCATCCTGGAATCATATTTACATGTCCTCTGAAATAGCCGTGCTGACTAGGGAGGGGTGATTTTATCTCAGCAAGCTAACTAAGCAAGGGACAGCTTTTAGTCTGGTGCATATTAATTAACTGTGAAAACTTTTTTTTTAAAGGCTGATGGTAACAATTATAGTTTGGCAGCTATCATTGGGCTGGGTGGCTGTGATAAAAAAAAAGGAAAACCAAGTATATGTTCTGGTTTTCAGGCTCTGAATTCATGTTTTTCTCTGGCAATAACTTAAGAAATCACAAATATTTGAAAACCAAATCATGCTTTATGTGAAATGTATGTGAAAAAAATGACTAAATGCATATTAGCCAAGACAGGCAGTCAGTATTTGTGGAAGTAGTAATACAAACTCTGGATGCTTAAGAGCCAATGTCCAAAGAAATACATTTAAATGCATATTTAGGGAATAGCAGGAAACCTGCTTCAGCAGCGGTGCAGCAACAGTGCGACTCATTCTACTACTGCTGCTCCCACAACTTGAACTGTAGTAAACCTCTGGATTCCTCAGACTTTAAAAATCCTACCGGGCCACTCAGGCAGCTGAAAGCTGAGACCTCATTGGCTCATGTATGTGGTGTGTTGTGGGCTGGACCAATGAGAATCTAGCCTAACTGATTTCCCCTCCCCCACTTCCTACACACGGGTGCTTTTAAGATGGAGCAGCACTGTCTGCTTCCTCCCCGATCTCAGCCACCGCAGCCATCTCTTCTTCTTCACAGCTTTACAACCGAGCCGACCGTGATGGGAGTGGAACGTGCCAATCATTCCTCCATCCTTTCTTTCACCTACAACCCCCCTCCACCCTCACCCCCACCCAACCACGCCCCATCTCGGACAACAAATGGATACATCTCGCTTTGCACAAGCAGCCCCAAGCATGACCCACTTTTGAGATTCGCACACGTCAGCATCTTGATGTTATAGCTGGAAATCACAATAATGATGTACTGACCTCACCCCTCCTGCACATGAGTTCAATTAAGCTCAACAGAATTGTATGCACTAACATTAAGCTATTTTTTCCTTGAACAAAATATCCAAAGTATGCATAAAATTTCTTTTTTTTGCAAATTCCTGTACAGCACTGTAGTTTTCCCAAAGGGTGATCATTTGGTTATAAAACCTCCATCCTAACTTGCAGAACGAGAAGTGATTTCAATACATGTTGCAAATCTGTAACTGCCAGTTTCATTGCCAAAGAGGAACATTTCTGACACGTCTCAGGAACTGCTAACCAACACGATCATTCCTTTGTATTCTAAATCAATCGTGTAGGTGTTTTCAATGCATGCACACCTGAGGGAACATTAACACATGAGACTGAGGAGGGGGGACCGCCCGCAAGAGACCTTCATGCCTGGGTTCATGTCCCAATTGTGCTTTTCCTTACACATGGTGCACACATTTCATAACCAACTAGGGAGGTAATTATGTTTTTAATCAATCAGGCGAGGGAGTGACATTCATCTCTCTGTGGTGCTCATTATGAAGCTGCGTAGACCTTCAGACATTTACCATGTCTTGTCAAGGTGTCACCTTTTTCACCTGATCAAACTACAGAGGTACAGCGTGTTCAGAAATACCGACGGGACAGCAGCTCAAACATGTCTTCTGTGTTGACAGGAGGCTGGCAGCAGCTTCTGTAACCCTAACCAGCCGCTACCGCTGACACCCCCAGCTGTACGTAACAGTGGGAATTATACCCTTTAGACGTGGGTCAAGAGCTCCAGTTGCGGGGACCACAGTTTAACAGTCATGCAATATATTCATGAACAGACAAATGTGAGATAATCCCACCCTGTAGGTCTGCTCAGAGCGCTGGGGGAGGGGATATAGCAGCTGAAAAGAAAAGGGTCAGTAACCTTTCTGTGAAAAAGCGTCGCAAGCCTCCCACTACCTCAGCGTGGCTGCCGCACACGCACACACGCAAAGATGCAAAGCAGCATTTTCACATTCACTTTGTTCTTCATAAGGGGATTTCACAGAAAGAGGCCAAAACCTAAAAGACTAGGGGACATGTTTTATGTCTAACTCAACAAATGAGCGTATTATCAAAATATCAAATAGCTGAAAGTGTGCTCTATATTCAAATATGCAGAGATTTCAGTTATCTTTAGAGGAATTCTCTCTGATAAATTCTTGGAGTGCTTGCTGTGAGACGCAAACTCAGTAGCAGGCAGGAGTTATATTTGTCAATGTCATGCCAAAGGCCATGCTGTGGGAAATGTGCAAGGCTAGCGCCTGCATGAACTGCCTTATATTTGTTTGGTAAAAAAACAGGAAAGTCTGGCTTTAGTGGTCCAGCGTTAACCATTTCAACCAAAAGCATTTTTTCAGTAGATATATTTTATAGCCTGTATGCATAGCAGCAGTTGTGCATGTGTGTATGTGAACGAGAGAGAAAGTGGGGAGTTTGAATGAACACAGTAGCATGTGTGGGCAGTGAGTGAAGTGGCTACAGTTGTTGCATCAGTATGACCTGTAGTAACCTCTTGAGAGATGACGCTGGAGATGCGGGTCCTCTCGCAAAGCCCCGCCCCCAAACACTGACACATGTACAGTGTACAGTTGGAAAACTTCCACTCACCGCTCTGACTCACCAGGTCTGAAAGCAAACCCCCCGTTAGGTATTTCCAACAGCAAATATGCGAGAAACACTTCAATGACACATAACTGGGCTTTATCAACAAGGTAATGGAGATAGTCTGACTCCCATACCGCAGGGAAAATTACCCAGATCTAATGAAAAGCTCTAAAATGTACATGTAGTTATAAATCACGTCCAATAGGGCTGTATATTGGCAAGAATCTGGCGATCCGATATATATATCACGATACAGGGGTAACGATTCAATTTATTGCGATATATTGGGATTTTTTTAAATTTAGTTTTAAGGAAAACTGTCCTAGTATAAAGAACTCACCAGAAACACACCACTTTAGAATAGGCAAAAATAACACATTTATACTGCATGCAAAAAAATGCTTGGATTTTGCCCAAACTGCATGTGATTATCATAAAGTGGGCATGTCTGTAAAGGGGAGACTCGTGGGTACTCATAGAACTCATTTTCATTCACATATCTTGAGGTCAGAGGTCAAGGGACCCCTTTGAAAATGGCAATGCCAGTTTTTCCTCGCCAAAATTTAGCGTAACTTTGGAGCGTTATTTATCCTCCTTCTCGACAAGCTAGTATGACATGGTTGGTACCAA
>CAKALG010019779.1:0-40152 GCA_916700815.1 Helicolenus hilgendorfi | reverse complement strand
GTTGTTTCATTCTTGAGTGAAATGTGCAAATTCAGCGAGGGAGTGGCCCTGTATGATAAACTATGTATTTAATAATATGACCGCTTTTGGAATGAATGATTTCTTGTCGATATTTTTGGTGGCTCGTGGTAGTCTAAAGCACCTTCCTGGGGGAAGCAATTCAAATTACTGGTACCAGATTAACTGCCTTGCTCAAGGGCAGGTTTATTGTGGTTTCTGTAAGTGAGATAAGAACTCCTTCCGGCTGTATCAGCGACCTCCTGGTTGCAAACCCAATCGGTTGACCTCATCTCCAGGCGTTAAGCCACATGAATGTTGAACAGCAAAGCAGTGCCCGGCGGTGATTGTGTGTATTATGGCCTTGCCCCTTCCAATGCAAAAGGTCAATGTTGATGCACATATAGCATTGCTCTACCTAGTGTTTCCCAGACAACACTTTAAATTCATAAACTCCCTGGAGCTACAAGGAATGTGGGAATCAATAAGGGCTGTTGTTGGCATTGTGTGGGCATTGTGATTAACTTGTCCAGAGACTCGATATATCTGTGCTCACTTCAGGTCACGAAAAAAGGGGAGACATATGTTTCCTACAATGAATTTGGCTCAGGAGCAGGAAGTCAGCACTGTGGCTACTGGTTATGAACTTGTTGTGATTCAACATCAACATCTGTTTAAAGCTGAGTCCTACTTTCTTCCCCATGCAGTCTCTTTCAGTTTAAAACCTCCAGGTGGTTTGTCATTCTGCGCACATCCAGCAGAGTGATAAACATTATCAATTGAATATATTTATCGTTAACGTGTAGTTACATTCACCGTTTCAGCCTGCATGTCTCCACCTAACACACAATTTTGAGAAATGACCTTCAATTAAATTTCTGCCAGTGATGTCAGTGTATCTCCAAATGTAATCAGCTCAAAGTTTGTTCAAATATAAGAGGGAAGCGATACTGCTCTTCACTCTAGTTTCCCCCTAATTAACAAAGGGGTATGCATTACATTCCCTCCCATATCACCTCATGGTTGTCATGCTCTATGACAGTATTTAATTGAAAAAGGGTGTCTCTGAATTTCTTACCAAGTTCATGATCAGCATTGATGATAGAGCGTGTGTTGTGAAGTGAAACTTGTCCAAAAATTACACTTTAAACACACTTTGCACACACTATCACCTTGACCATTACCCATCTCCCTTAGGGCTGGCTATTGGACAAAATTATGTCGGTCCTACCCAGTATAGAAAACGATGCCAAATTTTGACTGACAAACCACTGCACAGCACTTTGGCAAGGTTTTGGTCTATTCGTTATCGATACAAAGGCTGACGGATTGAGTCTTTTTGAGTCTAGACCAGAGAATATTCAGTTAAAACGGACCAGTTATGCTATTTTTCTGTCATTGTTCTATTTGAAGTTTGCTGCAAGGGATGTAACGTAGCCCCGATGCATTTTGAGAGTGGTTAATGTGGGATTCCGAAAAGTGACTGATAAATATTGGGAAATATAACTGATAAATATGTCAAAAAACTTTAAAGTGTTACATTTGAGAATGGAATTTGGTGGCGTGGTAGGCGGTGGAATGAGTGTTTAATTGGGTTATTTTCTTTTAATGTTGCCAACATGTTTTTGCAATTAACTAATACCACTTGTCATTCACAATGACATATGGCTTACATAATGAATCATTCAAGAAAATGGAATCTTTACAAGATAAGGAATTTTATAGTAAACACATGAAGTTTTGAAAGAAATATTGTTATGGTATTGGAATTGAATTCGAGGCACCGATATCGAAGGTTTCAAACGCTAACCAGCCCTAATCTCCCTTTCTGCTCCATTCATCTTTCTTCCCCTCATTCATTTTCACACACAAACAAACACACACCGTCACTCAGATAAGACATTTGTGTTTTCCAGGCTGTATTCTCACATCAGGCAAGGATGGATATGAGACAAGTCATCCATTATAAGAACTTGATTGGTTCTGTAGTGGCAAATATCACAGCCCCATTTAATAGCATCACCACACTCTCTCTCTTTCTCTTTCTCTCTCTCTCTCTCTCTCTCTCTCTCTCACACACACACAAACACACAAACGCATACACCTCAGTGCTGCCTGGCCCAGCCTCTTTCATAATTTTCTTGTCAAGCATAGCAGACAGCCTAATGTGAGAGGGCAAGCACAGAGTAAACAGTGGACAGATTTTAGATGTATCACTGTAATAGAGTAATTACCCGTCAGTGGGGGACTGCACAGGGATTCTTACCAACATTCGGGTTCAACTAAATCAAAAGGAATCTCAAATTGAGGTATTAAATTTTAATTGCTAGTATCCTTTGGCAGCGTAGTTTTCAAAAGCACAAGTCAGTCCATTTTTTTTTAACCTTGATGCTATTCTATTATGGCTTTTAATACACAGATATATAAAGAAATCTGTTTTTGTTTATACTGTGATTGTGATTGAGCTAGCGTGCTTTATGTCAGCATTGAATATTTCAGTCACAAAGTCAGAAAAAAAACACATCAATATGATTCAGTACATTGATTTGCTGCATCAGACAAAGACAAACATTCCTGTCTGGTTATTTTATCTATTGGCAATTTCTCAATTGATTCTCCATAAATTGTATTATATCACTATAGTACTGTATTTTGTTGATGTGATAAAAAAAAAAAATGACCATGATAGAAGATTTTATCACTGTGCACGCCTAAACAAGTACCTTTATAGCAGGAGTTGTCAGGATTATAGTCAAAATCGATCAGTATGCTGGAAAATGATTGCAACATAGGGTCAGAGATGAAAACGATGGAGTTAATAACCATGTGGCAGATTTTCATCTCACTTTTTCTTTTCGTTGGGAAGCATGCACTGGGAAGCATGGAATCACTCCAAATTTCATAGTGTGTGGCGGCTGCTGTACTGAACAAAATTATTAGATTTAATAGTATGTAGGGGAGAGAAAAGCAATGAATAAATAAGAAGTTATACAGTGATGCAATGCAAATTAGCCTTGGATTCAATTTGTCGATGGAATGGTAATAGTAAGGCCGGAGAGAGGAGGCAGAAAATAGTATGTGATTTCCCCCACTCACTTGCATCACACCATGCTAATTTGTGTTTCATGCTCTGCAAATGCAAGCCAGACCACAATTTTTCTCCCCCTCAACCCTGGCACACAATTACACTTTTTTTTTTTGTTTTTAAGTACTTTAATTATTTATTACTTTGAAAGCATCAACCTCAAATGCTGGTTTTGGTAGTAATGGCAAGAGCTGAACAGCTGTTTAGTAGTCTTTCACAAGAACTACTTTCAGCCCGAGTGGCGGCTCACGTTTCATTTCCATGATGTCTGCGTAGCCTTTTGGCTCTCTTCAAAGGCCACAACAAAAAAAAAGTGTGTGAATAAGAAAAGCACAGTGTAAATGGCCCTCCTAATGACTCTCAGCAGGACTACTTCTTGTATCTTTTATGAGCCAGGAAGAAAGGCGCGCATCATTATACAGTGCCCATCTGAAATCCACTAGCAGCGTGATGCTCAACAAAAAGAATCCCCTCCTGGCAAATCGGGCGTAATGGGACACATTAGCGTATCGTTAGCCTGTTAGCGTGCCTGGAGGTCAGACACTGGCTGCCAAATTCCTGCTGCTGTAGGAAAAGAAGAGCCGGCTCTAGATGTCTGTTCATTCATTTGTGAACAGATAAAACACGAGCGCAGACATATCTCTATAAGATTTTGAATCTTTCTTTTAGCAGGGGTGGTGATTAATAAATACATTCACATTTATTGCGTCAAGAATAGACAATCGAGCCAACTCAGCAATCAGAAACGTCTCTCAAACTAAGTGTTGATTCCTCAGAGCGGCAGCTTAGTTCCTCATGTTTAAATGTAGACAAATACAAATGTTAATTAAGTCTCCTGTGTGCATTAGGAGCGAATGTACTACTTGTTCTCTCACCTAAAATACATGTATTAGCATTCAATGTTAAGACAATCTGTGTCTTTGGCAATAATGTTAGGTCATCAAAGCGGTAACTGGAGAAAAAAATCTGTTTAAAGGAGGAATATTTTAATGCTGCATCTATTCTTTGACTCTCTAGTGGGGATATACTGCAGGTGTGCTTTGTTTAAAATGTCACCAGTTAGAGCTCAGCAAATGTGCATCTATTATAGAACATGAGAGGCTGTTGAAGATGCCCATCACATCAATCAAAGCATATCTTATATTGGGTTGCTGATGGAGAGTTTGGTATTCATCCTGAATGAATTTGCCTTGATGCATTATAATATATCCTGAGTAAAGTGTTGGAACTGGTATTGTAAGACTGTAATTTGTGAAAGATTACAAAGGATTTACGTCACTACTTGTATATCATAGGACAGCTAGGCAGAGATTTATAGAAAGATGGATGGAAACCACAGCAACATATGATGTGGATGACAGTGGAGAAAGAGAAAGATAGGTGGTTGTGGTTAGGGAAAGGTTAATAAGGAGAAAGTGAGAAATGGTAATGAGGGTTGTGACTGTAGCAGTCACCTACTGTAATCTGTCACTCACTTTATGGCGCTCTGTTGATGGGACCCAACCCCAAAATATCATCTAATTTGACTCACCTTCAAAATGATATACCATCAGAGGCACCAGGTGCTGCATTATTTTGAATGGTAAAACAAATGACCTGCTAGGTCTAGATGCAGTATAGAGTTGAAGATGCTTTGATTTCCAAGGAATGATAAGCAACGTTTCAATGCATCACTGTGCAATCTAGTCAGGTGTGAAAGGTTGGGGAGTGGGGAATTGTAAGGCTAACAAGTGCAGGGGCTAGTCAGCAAATAATGGGAAAGTCATCTGTGAGAGATGACTATCAATTAAAGGCACTTAAGGCACTAATGATCAGCAAAGGGTTCCTAATGAGGATATGTGAAGGTGGGATCACATTTCTGGAAGTCAAGTGCAGTGTTAAGATTCCAGCAGTATGCTAAAAGCCATGAATGCACACAGGCCCACTCATCACACTATCAAGGTCATTAGACGCTGTAATCAACTTAGCTAGCACTATTTCAGGGAGAAACAAAGTTGCTTCGCTTTAAAGCAGCGATGGGAAACCATGTGCCGTGGTACAGCAGGTGATTACACTAATTGGTTCCTTCTGTCAGCTTGTAGGCATGCTAATCAGTGAAATCGCCCGGTGTAGTGTTTGGTTGGAATGAAAACGTGCACACTCTCGGCCATTCCCTGTCACACGTTTGCTTATCCCTGCCTTATTTTACAGAATTGAGCTGATCATAACCAGTTGTCTTTTGGTCACTTCGATATCTACGGATTAAAAATAAAGGTTCAAATGATACCAAATTTACAAGTATAATCTTTTATAAAATCAACATCAAACGGCCTGTAAGACAATACGGAATGTCACTATTTAAGCGATACATTTTACATCATAATTCTTCTAGATCATTCTTCATATACCTGTAATGTAGATTTCTGCTGAGCACCATATGTTTCAAGCTTTAAAAAGCCTTCCAAAGCAACACCAACGTATTCCATGAGTCTTAGCCGCAGAAACATTGTCAAAGCCTAATGAGAACTGTGGCAAACAGTCTTTCATCTCTGTTAAATGGACTTGCATTTATATGGCGCCTTTCTAGTCTTCCGACCACTCAAAGCGCTTTGGACTACATGTCAGCATTCACCCATTCACACACACATTCATATACTGATGGCAGAGGCTGCCATGCAAGGTTCAAAATGTTGCCCATCAGGATCTAATCTAAATTAAACTCACGATGGCTCAGCCTTCGGGAGCAATTTGGGGTTAAGTGTCTTGCTCAAGGACACTTCGACATATGAACGGAGGAGCCGGGGATCGACGACCTGCTCTGCCCTCGGAGCCACAGCCTAAGCTCCACTAATCAACATTTTTTAAGTGAAAGTGGTTGGGTGGGTTGCTTACACGTTTGAACTTAGAATTATCTTCCAAATGAGCTTTTTTAGGTTCTCTTAGCTCATTGTTTTACTTTTAGGGCCAGCACGTTTATTGTATGGTCAAGCACGCTCTCCGCAAACCTATTTCCAACAGCAGCAGTAAGTAATTAAAAAAAAAAAAAGTTCAGGTAAACCCACTGTAAGCTACCTGGTCAGCACCAAGCTTACAAAGCTACAGTAGTGATTAGCTGGTAAAGAAAGTTGAACATCTAGTAGGAAGCTAAATACTTAGATACTTTTGTCCGAGATTGGTGGAAACCAAAGCAGAGATTATAGGAGAGTAAATACTGAACTTACATTCGTCAGGTAGCCGGAAACACAACTGCAAATGTTTTGCTCTGTGTTTGCTGGATATGAAAGGCAATTGAGGACTGATTTTAGCTATCCAACAGCCTATTACTTTATTTTTTTCACAAAAATAAAGATATTTTATTGATGAAAACATTTATTCATTAACGCATTTATTTCTGTAAGAAACCTGCTTATGCTGAAAAGGTCACGGGTAAAGCACATCAGTAAATGAGCAGTGTAGGCACAGCGTGGGTCTGTCTTGGCTTTAGGAAGAGAACATTGTCTGGGCAGGAAAGAGCATGATACCACTGACACTGCACACTCTCTCAGCACCTCCGGGGATTTGATTATCTCCGTAGCAACCTGCTCACTGATGACCCCCATTACCTACCTGGCACACAGGTCAGGCACGTATTGCGTCAAATAAAATGTACTTCCTGGCAATCTCACACACAAGGCCACAGAAAACGTGGAGAGGCTGGGAGAGGGCCCTCAACAACAATGGAACCACCTGTTCAACTATGGGCTGATTCAATTATGAGCTGCTCTGCTACATACTATATTGTCCCTCCCAGATGTCTGTGTGGAGATAAATGGTATTTTTGAAATATTTATTTGTACTTAGGGGCATTGGACGCGTTTGACATCCCGCATTGCAAATGTAATTCCCCTACAATTCCACTCTGCTATCCACTCTTTGACATGGTCAGTCTACCACTGCATTCAGAAACCATTAAGGTTCTAAAAACATACAAGCATTTTGAATAATACACATCTTTATTTTGACAGTGCAAAGGGATATTGACGCATGACTTTTTGACATAAAAGGATGTGAACAGTGGATTTAAACAGCTAAGCTGATCCTGCATAACCTCCCCAAATGAGATGGTCTACCCCCACAGAGACCAAAACGCACATGCTGATATGATATATCTGCCCAGCTGTGGGGTTGGGCGATATTGAAATTCCCCTGCTAACAATATTGCTTTAAGAAAAACAACAATATACAAAATGAAAAAGCTGAAGACAGAGACGCATGCAGATATAAATATCTATGGACTGGAGATGCATATGTTACCCTAAGCACCATTTTACACAAGGGCATGCTGAGATGAATAAATCAGATCATTCAAACTGGTAGTAACTGCCCTCGTACAGTCTCGCCACAGTTGACTGTGGAGTAGGAGTTTTGGTCTGGCTGCTCTTTGTGCAGGGTTGGTGGCAGACTTGCGCATTCTGTCTGATGGAGTTTTAAGATGGGAGCGGAGATTTGTTGTGTTTCCATCTTTAACCTGACACTTTGTTCACGTTCTCTGGCTCTCCTTTTTCGTATGGTTTAAAACCAAAGAATCGCCAAATAGGTGCATTTGCATTATTTCTGCTAACAAGAGCTGACATCTTTCCTAATGGAGTTAGGGCTACCTGGGGCTGTGCTGAATAGTTTGAAGCTTCATTCATAATGTTGACATTTGAATTATTATTATTAATAACTTATAGAAACATTGCGTGCAATAGTCCACCGGCTTCCACTTTCTCTAATAATCATTTCCAAAATCCTCAACAAGTTTTTATCAAATGAAATATTCTGCTTCAATCCATATTTGTTGGTGTTTAGTCTTTCAAAAACTATATTTTTACTGCGGTCAAAAACTTTACCGTGTGTACATGTATTAACAAGGCGGTCTAGCAGCAGTGTAACATCATAATAAATTACATTTATATAACCATAATAGCACAAAATCATATTTTCCCCTTTTTAGGGTGATAATTTCATAAAATATGAGGACAGAAATTCAAAGCTTCATTCGAAAACCTCAGTCAAAGCCCTAGTAATTATGTGCAGCATCAGACGTATGCTCGCATTACTTTTTTTGGACACGCTACGACAATGTGGTGAAGCAGAGAGAAAGCTAGAGAAAGAGAGAGACTGAATATCGTGCAAAATTCATAACATAACATACCCGGCTGTGTGATTAGTTTGGCTCTAGCACAGGCTAGTCTCTTCTTCTAAGGGAATTACTAGCAGACTACACACTGCAAGCAATGTTATTGTCACTCAAGGTTGATATTTCATGCTTTGTTTCCAGTGGAGTCACCAACAACCACTACAGAATTTTGCCAAATTGATCAATACAGAATTTTCCAGGATCAACACTTTGAGAATGGCACCTTTACTTGGATTGGATTGACGAGACGCATTAGGTTGAATTTTTCTGACCTGTGGTGTCGCCCCATTTGTGAAATTTGGAGCACATTGGATATTTTGGGGATATGGAGTAAAAAAAGCTTGTTAGTATTTGGCCAGACCTGCAAGGGTGGTGACTGTAATGAAGAGCTGATTGTGTCCATGTGAGGAAACACTCTCCTCCATTACTTTTTCATTTGATATGTCCACAGGTGTGAGGCTTTGCCATGTGCAACAGAACTAGGGAACAACAGTGCATCAAATGCCAACAGAACTACGTGGCTCCCTCCGTTGGTCCTATAAGTCCAGACTGTAAATTCATAAGAAACCTTGTCTAGATACTGGCATCAATTCAAGCAGTTCATTTTCAAGACCAGTACTTGCGGTAATGAGAGCAAGCCCCCCTAAGGAAAGTAGAAAGTGTGATTTCGTGGATGCCAAAAAGTGTAATTTCTCAACTATGATTATTCTGATAGTGGTATTTTTCACCCCGCTTCCCTTGGCAAAGTAAAAGCGTGACTGAGTATGTCTGTGTCATTTGGCCACGTGGGTGTTTTGGAATAGACTGCATGCTTTCACATATCTTGCAGGTTATTTTTTTATTCACTCAACTGTGTTAAGGAAATGGCGAAAACATACGGCATACATCAGTTGTTATGTTTCTCTCTCACAATAACAATGTTTTGAAAATGGCCCTCCACGGTTCACGATGGCCGATGTTTCTCCTGCCGGTAAAATGAAGACATTCTCGTCTGCCTGTCATCTTAATGGTAAATAGGTTTGTTTCGCATCCGTGAGGGATTCCCCATTCTTCTTCAAACAAAACATTAAGCCATACTGTATATCATACTATTCCATGCTTCATGATATAGTCACACCCAATTAAACTGCTTAAGGTACTACATGCTCTGATTGATGATGCAGTAAACTAGAAGAAAAAAAATTCCTGAACTGTGATTATCAAAAACAACGATTTTAAAATCAAACATAAATTGGGCCAGGCTAGGACACGCATTTGTCTGTGGTGCACTACTGACTGGAGTAAACATTGGGTTAAACCTTATCTACTGTATATGTAGGTTGGTGGAGTCGAACAGTACAGTGGCCTACAGAGACTTCAAATCGCTAACAGGACTCCAGTGATACCATACAGCGTTCAACAAACTGAACTGTAGTCATGGCCCCTACATCAGGCTCTCAAGAGAAGTCCCTAGCACCCTCCCACACCTGCCAGGGACAGGCCTTCCTGCGGTTGCCTCTCCTCTTCCTCCTCCCACTGGCAGCAGGGCAGGCGGTAATTAATTTCCACATTTTAACTGGGAGGCAAAACGCTAGCGTCCTGGGACTGAGGCGCGTGCCACCAGCCTACATTCTGGATTCAAGGGATTAGGATAATTAGCCCCCGGAAGAGTGGGCAGACAGATGGAGAGAGGAGATGGTGGCACCTCGTGGCCGGGGAGGCTGATCCCTCCTGTTCTTTCCTCTAGCTTATGGAAGCAAAGAAGCTGTAAACAATAGTTTTCTAACCGAGAAAGAGTAAAAAAAATCCAAACACAAACAGATTGCCAAATACTTTTGCCTCAGGATAATCCATCTGATATGTCTTTTTTTCATGCAGCACATAATTTTGAAAACATTTCAAACTAGATTCGTCTGCTGTGGAAAACTTCTCAAATTAACTTGTTAAAAACATACGAGGGAGACTGAGTTCACGTGCTATTGTTTGTGATTAAGTGTTGTGTTTATAGGCACAAATGTAAGCAAAGCCTGTTATTTCTCAAAATGGGCGCCTGCTAATGTGTGTGATGGTTGGGCAGGGCATTTTGACAGCAGCTCTGCTCCCTGCTCTGCTCTGCCTCCAGGATCCCTCAGTCACTTAATGAAAAAGAGAGTGGACTTGTTGCAAGTCACTGATGCAGAAAACAGATTAACTCAGCTGGGCTGTACTTGGCCAATATCATGTACAACACAAAAGCATCACCTAAAGTGGTGGGCATGAGGGTAGAAAGCACAAGAGGGTTTGAAGACGGGTATAGACAGTTGTATATATTGTATATTGGGGTTGAAAGTATTTTGTCCATATCATTGGCATTAAAGCTGAAGTAGGTAGAATTGAAGCAAATATGATTAAAAAAACATGTATTTTTATAAAACGGTCACTATATCCTGACAGTAGTGCATGAGACAGGTAATTTGAAAGAAATCATGTGCCTCTGTGTCCTCCGGTGTCCTCAGGTGCTCCTCATTATGACATCTGCAAAATTTCCGAGACCGGAGGAAAACAACCAATCATAAACTTTCTAATTTCACAGTTAAACAGTAGACTACAAGATGTTTCTGAAAACATTTGAGGCATGAAATAGGCATTACAGTAACAGAATATTGATTCATATTTGATCAGCGCTGCCTAGTTTGAGCGTTTGATCGGAGTTTGCGAGTGATTGACAGCTGCTTCCATTGAATGAACACCCAATAGGAACGCTCTCTCTCTGAAATGAATTGTGATTGGCCAAAGTCTCCCATCACAGGCTAGATTTTTTAAAGCCTGAAAACAGAGCCATGAGGAGTTGCAGAAGTCTAGTTTTCTCTCAGAACACTTGAATTACAATATGCTGAAAGATTATTATGGATTTTTTTGCCCAATGATGCCATAAACATTCTGCCTACCGCAGATTTAACTCTGTTGTGCAATACATTAGACCAAACTCTTCAAATAAAGCACAAACTTAACACACATTTTTTTAGGTTATGATTAAGATGTATACAATTAGTTGCTTTAGTAATAAATTAGCTCTCCATGCTTTGTTGACAAAGCCGGGCCGACCGCGCATGCTTTTAGTTTGTGCGTGTGAGCGTCCCTTATATCTAGATGATAAGGTATAACGAGACACACACACACACACACACACACACACACACACACACACACACACACACACACACACACACACACACACACACACACACACACACACACACATAGCCATTGCCTTCAAATTCTCCCTTACCATACCGTAGCAGCATTCCTGACAATACTAATGTTACATGCCTCCCAACATGTGTATGCCTTAATGATTTCTGGCACTGGCTGACAGCTCCGGCCACATCTTTTCACCCCGAGTGTGTTTCGGTGCTTTTTGCTCCTTTTACTCGAGAAGCACATGGGGGAAAAAAAAGGCCGTCAGCTCCAAAGACTCCAGCGCAGTGGTGCACTATGTCTGAGGCTGGCATCTGACAGAACGCAATAGGAGGCCTGCAATTGTGAATAGGCTCGACTAGTGAGGGGTGGGTGGGTAGCGGGGGGGGAGGCAGCAGTACGGTGAAAGGTTTTGACAGGTAGACAGCAGGTGTGAGTAAAAAGGATATACTTGTTCCTGTGCAGAGTGGGCTGTATCACTCCAAGTGTTTCTGATATCATGTTTTGTTTTGTTTTTCATCTTTGGGCTGTTTCAAAACTGTGTGGACTGTGGCCAGTCCTCTCTCTATTCCATTTAATTTAAGGTAATAAATCCATCTATTCCTCCTGTTCCAGTGGTGTGCTTTGCAAATTTCAAGTTGCACTTTTAAAATGTCAAAGTAAGGGGTTGTTGTTCGACAGTAATTGTAGCAACCTAGTGCAATAACTCAGTCTTTCAACTGTATTGGAAAAAGCAGTAAGTGAAAAACTGCCTTTGAGGTCATTGAAGTGCTTCTGTTTCCATTCTGTAGACTCGTATAATTAGAGTTCACTCTGGAGTTAACAGTTTCACATGAATTAATTCCTGTCCAACTTTACTCTTAATCAAGTTGACCTTCAGTTTGAATTGAATTCACAAGTACCGCAGCTACTTCACTTTTAAAAAGGACTTCATTGTCAGTCTTGAGAATGCAATGTTTATTTTGAAAGACTTAGCTGCAAGGATTATGTACTAACTCATCTCCAGTAAGGTTATGTATCATAAGCAAATTGCTTTTTGATTTGTACGACATTGCTGAACATGTAATGAATACCCACTCTCTTAAGTGTGAAGTAAAAGCTGACCTGAGCATTTTCCTACCTTAATTTTGTTTTGCATGAATGCTCTCAAAGGCAAATAAAAATCTGCTGCTATTGTCAAATTTCATACAGTAAGTTCACTATAGATATTAAGGCTAAATGTGGGTCACCAGAAGGAGAGAGAAGTGGGTGCTGAGCAAGCTTAATTGCCTTGTATCTCTTAAGGTTTGAAAGTGAAGAAGGTAAACGTGTCCTCCCTGTGTACATTAGATTTAAGTAAAATAAACTTACAGGAAAACATGGCTATATTAGATTTGTACCAGGAAATCTGATCATTTAATATCCTGTGTAACATACCAATCATAAATCTCTTCCAAGGAGATGAACAACATCTAGAGCACATGCATCCTTTCCATATGCTCCAGTCTAAATTTAGCTATTTTCGTCTTTTGGGAAATACATACAGACCGGTTCTCTTTCTTAACAACAACACCTGGCACAAACAAGATAGACCCTGTAGATTCTGCACAGTAGACCATAGATTGAAAGAAGACTAATTACGTCTAAATTACCTGGTAAGCAATCATTTAATTCTCCTTGTCACGTTGAATAAGGATTAATTTGCAGGCAAATATTACACAATGAATTATTGAATAACTCATCTCCCAAGCCAAATTAATCTTGAGGATTGATGGCGTGGATGTAACCTGTGATCGGAGTAACATATTTCATGAGTCATTGGTGGCGCGCTACGCATTCGCAAGGGCATTACCAAGTGATGACTTGATTTCGACTGACTGTCCCCATTTGAATCCAGGTTATATAAACAAACAGGGGACGTCGGTTCGGCAGTAGACCGAATTATGATTGCAGAGTCACTCAGCGTTTTAATTAAGTCTGTTAACGGATTATGACAGTGCCTGAAACATTACGCATCGCATGTAATGACTCATGAACCGTTCCTTCCTGATTCCTCCAGACACCCGAAATGATTTAGTGCAGTGTCCTTTAAAAGTTGACAGTGAGACTCCCTTGATGTTT
The DNA here is from genome assembly GCA_916700815.1 of Helicolenus hilgendorfi. Taxonomy (NCBI): domain Eukaryota; kingdom Metazoa; phylum Chordata; class Actinopteri; order Perciformes; family Sebastidae; genus Helicolenus; species Helicolenus hilgendorfi. The sequence goes on along the minus strand of CAKALG010019779.1, from coordinate 26,674 downwards.
GGGATCTGGACTCAGTGATGCGCAACAGTTATGCAGCTGTACACTTTGATTTTCTGCAGTCTGCCATGCCCCCTCAGAAAACTGTAACAGGATATTATGGACAAGGTAGAGCAGTTCATATCTAAGTTTCTTCAAACATCTTAGCGCTTAAGGCTCTCTCTGCTTTAGAAAGACAAAATAGGTCCTTGTCTCCGTCCACTCACTGGCTTTACAGTATCTCTGCCTTCCCGTTGCAAGTACTGCCGCTGGAGTGACTGTTGCTAAACTAGTACCGCGTGGAAGTCCTTAAGATTGTTTCTCTGTGTGCTAGTCTCCTCTTCTTACCACACTGTTTGCTCTCTTTAGGCAAGGCGTTACGCTGACTTCGGTCTCTTGATCCCACAAGCACCCTTGAGATTGGTCAGGCGTATTTAGTAGCTGCCTCCTAGCATATGGCCTTTTTTTATATACCACATTAGATTGGGAGAAGAAAACAATTGCACTTTCCTCTCTCTGTGTTGCAGGCTACAGTGCAGGGTCCCACCAAGACCACCTTGGTGAGACCTGTCCCCTAGAAATGGCATTTGCAGTATATACTACTAATATGTTTTGCCAAACACGCTTTGAAGTGAAATGTAATGGTGCCTGGATTATGTTATTTTAGTATAGGAAGTGCTACATTTCTGGGGGGCGAACAAGGCCAAGACTTTGACACCAGAGACAGGGGTTCGAATCCTGAGTCCTGAACTTGGTTGGGCTTAGGCCACAAAGGCACTTTGATTAAAGGTACCCTGTGGAGTTTTGTCTTTATGAGTGGGTCCCCCTCTTCTTTGTATCAAGCATGTGCATGAGTACACAAATGAACACATGCGAGAATGCTGGTGATGGTGACTGACACTGGTTGAATGCTATTCCGTTGACATTAAACACATTGGAGTAAACACATTGTGTCTCATGCTTTAAGTAACCTTTTTCAATATTTAACCAAGACAACAATCTTTCCCTAACGTTAACCGACTGCTGTGAGTGTCCTAACATAACAGTAAGGGTTGACAGGTTGCCATTGTCATTTTAAGAAATTGGCAGCCAATTTTGGGCCTTTTTAAAATGTAAAAATTAGGATCTGCAAATAGCCGAACGTGAACCCCAAAATAAATACATGTTTAATATTTGGGGCACAGAGGCATCTGTTTTAGAGAAAATGGTGAAGCAAATTAATTAATGTGTTGTTTGACTGTGGGGTGAAAAGTTTGACTAACCTGTCATCATCACAATCAAAGGTGGAAATTAATTAAACTGACAAAGAAACAGATGAACCTGAACAAAAAACTAAAAGAAAATTTGTGAAGTCTTGGTATGTGGACTGGATAGAAAATTATACTGCAAAGCATGTGCAACGTACACATAACATGTATTCCTCAATATGTTGATACAAAGCGAAATTTGGGCTTCATAAAGTTTCTTAAAAAACTTACGAGCATTGATATTTCTTATTCTATCTAATCTGTGCAATCATTAAACATATCTCGATTTAGCTCTCATTCATTTTCATCAAAATGCATTTTGTATGAACCGGACGAACAAGCTGCAGCCTCTGCAGTTAAATAATGGAACAAAAACATACTTGGTTTGATAAGTAACATCAGCTATAGAAAAGCTTGAGTACGAGAAGAGGAAATATGGGATTAAAAACATGACCTCGATTTGACACCAGGCCACACGCATTGTGGTAGCCAGACAGAAATTGCAGCATGTGCAGTTATTTTTTGAAACCTTTTATTAGTAAAAGCCTCATAAGAAAAGCTGTAAGCCGGGTGGTTTCAGCGGGTAATGAACTTGTCAGCTCTGAGGTTTTAGAGTTTGTTGGCTTTGTCGTTTTTTTGTTATTCAATTCAGCACCTTGGTCGCTCTTCTCCCCCAATGGATTTCTCAAGTCACCGCTCGGCCGCTTGTTTTGCACCGGGAACACATTTTAGCTTCTCCCATTGGACCCAAGGTATCGAATTGCCTCTCATTCAAAATAAATAATCTGCTCCCATAATGCATCTACTGTGTATTCCCACAAATGCTAAGCAGCCAAAATGTCGTTGTAGCAAGGGGATTTTCTATTCTTTTTCAACAGCCCATCAATAGTATTAGGCCTTCCAGATAAAGGCACTGAGACTTGACTGCACAAGAAGGTGAGGTTAGTATGAGGTATGGATTTGCCTCAGTCCTTTTTCACTTAATTTGAGATTTCTCGGCTTTTTCATTTGGCAGAGGAAAACGCCATCGGCTCAGGTAGCATACATTACTCTGCAGTGGGTGGGATGAAGTTTTTATGATGTATCGTATGGCCTTGTGATACTCTGAAGCAAATTCATGTACAGAAAGAAGTAAGAGCTACTGATTTTCTGATAACTGCCTGATTTTGTAGGAACATTGCACTTTAACAACACAATGTGCCAAGATTTCACTTGGTTGACAATACAACATACAATAAGAAGAGAAAGAAGATATTAAAAAATACACAACAGCTTCACATTATAACATTAAATAGCCAATAACTTCACTGTCAATAATATTGACTAATGAAGTAAATACATTTAACATGTGTATGTATTTACATGTTTCTAAATGGGTTTTTGTTATTATTATATATCAATTATCTTTTACAATATTCATATCAAAGGCAAAATGTGTAATTCCGGCTCAAAACAAATTGGGGGCAGCATTTCACCTCTAATACTTCAATCTAGATTTACAGCGATCAGTTATATATATAAAATTAGCCAACTACTACCTAACAGCAGGGCAGGAATATGCAAAATTCAAACTGCTGAAACTCTGAGAGCCGGTCACAATAACACTGCTTTCTTATGATCCTCGCGAGTGGCGTTGGTCTATACATTACGTAATAGCTTGCTTAGCTCAGTTTTAGCAAGGCCATAGTAGCAAGAAAACAGCCACATCAAAACCATATATCATACATCAAAACCGCCATTTGGAATGTTTTTCGATTCTGTTTGTGTTGTCATTAGTAGCACTAAAAATAAATAGCGAATAGTGGCACAGTAAATTTGTGTACAAATCCATGTACATTTTAAACAGTTTGTTTATTGGATTAAGTCCAAAGTGGCAGAAACGAGAAAACGACTTGTATTTTGGTTGCATCCCCGCCGTCACCATGACTACTTTGCCGGGAGAAGAGTGTGCAGCAACTCCGGGAGACAAACCTTCACTTAGCGGAGCTCAAGCAACTCAAATTCAGCCAGCGCTTCTCGTTTCTGCCACTTTGGATCAAATCAACAAACTATCAAATCGTACATGGACGTTGTACTTTCAACGTGATTAACAAGCCCCCGGGGCAGCTCTACTTCTTTGTCCTCTCATGTTGGAATGAGGACAGACCGGACTTTACAGTGATTCACTATCGCCTCACAAGTGGTATTACAAGACAGGACAGGCCGGGGCTGGCTGGTTAGCACTTCAGTAGATATACCTGTAATGCGATACATAGACGTCGGTGATGTCAAAACTGTTACTTTTCCAAATTCTTTTGATAATGTTAGTTCATGTTTTAATGTTTTGAACTGATATTCTGGCCAGATCTTAAACATTGAACCGTTGACATCTAGAACTGGAATTAGTCAATTAATTAATTACCAACTATTTTGACAATCTGTTTACCTTGTAAGTAACTTTTTGTATTCCAAACCTCTCTGTTTTCATTGTAAACTGAATATTTTGGGGTTTTGGATTGTTGGCTGGACACAAAAATATATTTGATGACATCACCTGGGGCTCTAGTAATTAGTGATGATCGTTTTTCACTATTTTCTGACATTTTATAAACCAAACACATAATCAATTAATTGAAAAAAAAAAAAATCAGCAGAAATTAAGTAATGCGTATAATTATTAGTTGCAACCCTATTAACATCACATTTCCTTAAGCCTATTAAGCATTTACCGACAAAATTCACTATGAAGGGAATTAAAAAAACTGTGGCTAACATATGAATAATAAACAAGGTCAACAACTTAATAATAGCAGGCTCCATTGAAAAATAAATAGAATGGAGCCAGGATTATTAAAAGTTATCATGTTCCAAAAATTACGAGAGTATTTACAGCTGCTGCGGTTGCTTGTCACAACTGATTGCTTTACTTGACCTTTGCTCAATTGGAGTGACAGTGATTTAAATTACTCAACACATATTTGTATGCCCTATAAACAAAAACATTCTCTATTTATATCTCACAGTAGATTCATTCCACATACAGTTTCTGGTCTCAAAGTTGTCTGCAGTCTGATTGTAAATCGTTATTCCCCTTCAGACAGGTCAGTATTTCCACTGTGTTTTTCAGGTGAATGACCAGACATGATGCACAGCCTGTTGTATAGGCGATCCGCACGGTGCACACGTGTTATGTGTTCTTTCAACAACAAAGTGTTGGCTGATTGTCAGTGCTCCACATGGGGCTGCTTTAGCGGGATGCCATGTCCATGTCAGGGATCAAAGCGAACAGTGAAGACAATTTATGTGCAGCGTGTGTGACCATCACTGGGAGGGCGAGTGTGGAGGAAGTGATGTGAGAAAACAAGTTGTTGTGCTGGTCAGAAGATGTTGACAGGAAGACAGTGCTGTTGTTAGGATGCCTTTCCAACTCTTTCCTCAAGTCACCTTAATATATATATAATATAACACTTTTTCAAATCAAATATTAGAACATCTTATAATAAGGGCTGCAAATTTGTTTTAACACCAACAATCTCTTTAACACGTTAACGCAATTGATCTTTCGGAGGTTGTTGCGGGAAGATACTGGCATCCTATGAAACTAGAAAGGAACCTAAGGAATCCACTCGTACCAACCATGTCATACTAGCTCGTCAGGAAAGAGGCTAAATAACACTTAAACTACATTTTGGCGAGGAAAAACTGGCATGGCCATTTTCAAAAAGGTCCCTTGACCTTTGACCTCAATATATATGAATGAAAATGGTCTCTATGGGTACCCACAAATCTCCCCTTTATAGACATGCCCACTTTATAATCACATGTTAATCAAATGTTGTGATTTTAGCATACTTGTTTATGCCAAATGCAGTACCTGTGAGGGTTTATGGACAATATGTGTCATTGCTATGTGTTTTTAATTGATTTCCATTAATAAATATATACATTCATTTGCATGAAGCCAGTATATTTGCCCACACCCATGTTGATAAGAGTATTAAACACTTGACAAATATCCATTTAGGGTACATTTTGAACAGATAAAAAATGTACGATTAATTTGCGATAAATTGTGATTAATCACGGACAATCATACGATTAAATATTTTAATCGATTGGAATATAAGCCCTACTTATATTACTTTGATAAGGATGGACATAAGAAAGAAATCAAGGGTGCACTTTATGTTTTCATTAAACAGGTTATCCAACACAAAGAAAGGTATGATACGACAGTGTGATCTTGAACTTTGCTCATTTTGGAATTCTTTAAATATGTCACCCAAGGTTGTTTTGAAACATGAGATGCTCGGAAGCAAGGCTTTTGAATTATTATCGAAACACGAACTGTCTTCAATTCTAGATAACTTCACTGACCTTCAGGCTAGAATTTTGATATGTGATGTTTTATTAAAATATCTTGAATTATGTCCTGTAAGGGCGTCTCAATGAAGTAGATATAAATACATGGAATGCTAGAAGACTGTAAACGATGTAGTGCAGCATTTCAGTTTCAAGGACACTTAGAGCTGACAATTGAATGTTTTTGCTGTATTTAAGAGAGGAAAACAAATATAAAATCTTAAGCATTTTAAGCAGTATTGCCTTAGGACTTTATCAGTGCCTGTGTAATGAAACACATACTTAATGGGTTTGTTTAAAATGCCCTAATGGTGTTCTTGGTCTGCGTCCAAAGATACTCGGAAAGGCAATACAGGAATAATTTAGACATTTAACTTTGGGCCGTATATTTTTGTCAAGGTCATTGATCTCATTAGAATTATTCCCTTCTGCCGCTGACTGACGTTTCTTTTTGTGCTTTGGCTTTTTGACTCACATGTGTTTCTTTGATTTCATTTTCACCGCGATCGATGGTGCGAGAGAACTTGGCACTATGAACAAAGATCAGTGATGAGACTCGTTGCACCTGTCAGAGTTGACCAGATCAGGTAATGAGGAAAGTCCCTCAGGATGTTAACGAAGCCATTAAGCACTCATGTGTGAAACTACTAGGAAGCCGGCGTGTTAAATTGTAGCAGCCAAATTAAAATTCACTGCACATGGCACTGAAATGTAAATATCCTGCCTTTGCAAGGATGAGCTGGCCCTCTTTCTCCGTGCTCTAATCGGCTTTGAAAAGACGGTGCAAAGTGCTTAAGAATAATGCTTGTGCTCTGTGATAAAACAGGCAGCTTTTATTATAAACCTACAATAGTCGAGCCATGTTTGAAAAATAACTAAAATATAAGCTCTGCGCATTTTGTTCTCCACACTGAGAATAAACGGCTCTCATTCAGGACACGACGTGTACGCAACACACAATCATAATTTAGTTTTGTCTCATCATCCCCAGGAGGTGTCCTGTGAGGTGTCTGAAAGCTGTAGGTCGATACATTTATTTAACAAGTGGGTTTTGAAATAGAGATCATAAAAAGAGAAAATAGTCCTTGTATATCTGTGTGATTCAAATATAGACCTATCTAACTACATGGCTGGCCGTGGATAGTGTGTTTACAAGAGAGGCTTCGTGTTGGCTGTCAATCACATCAGTGCAGTCAAACATGTTGATTTACATACAGTCATGAGGGAATCTGCTTTGAAGCTGATCATTAAGGATATTTTTTTGCAGTCTTGAGCTTTTTTAATATGATATATTTTACTGCAGTGTCTAACAATGAAGAAATTCTACCTGTAGCAACTTCAATTTAGATTCTCTAAATGTCGAATTTTGTTCAGAAGGTATCAGTTAATGTCCCTCGCTTGACTGGTTCCTCACATTCATTGCTCCGTGCTCTCTGCTAATCCTCATGAGTACATGGCCCCTTCTACGTGCCCCGAGGGGAATAATCTCCCTCCTCATACCACCAGAAAAGCCGAAGAATGTGGATAGAAATGAGCGCCCAGGGCTTCAATTCAGATATGTTAAGATTGGTCTTGTTCCAGACGATGTGAACGCTCTCGCAGACACAGTGAATTTCCATTTGAGTGCGTCCTGTCCCAGAAACTAGCCAGAGGTGTCCCAAATGATCTGACCCGCACCTCCCCCTCATTTGTCTACATTAACTTTGCATGTGTGGTCCGTCCAATAATAAGTGGGGCAGATTTATATTTAGCCGCGCCTTCAACGACTTTGAAAAACAGGGTGACTCTTGTCTTCAGACCCTTGTCAACCTCTCAGCTCAAGGCCCTTATTCGTCTCTATAACGCACATTTGAGCTGGCTTTTTTTTAATATGATATTAATCCAGTTAATAAATATTTGAAATGTCTGCCTCTTTGTCAATAGTTGGGTTACATTCAAGCTCTATGTGGTTTTTCTGTCCTGCAATAAAAGCCCTGTCTGAGATGTTTACTGCCTTTTATGAAAGTAAGACAAGAGATCATAAAATGATACTTACGTCCTGTTTTCATTATGCCCCTGGCAAAAGACACTAATTTCTGTGGGTGGGGGACGATAATAGCACTGTCAAAGAGTTTTATACGTAGCTGAACTCAAACTCTTGTTCTAATTATGTTAAGCATTAAAGCAACTAAGTGGTTGTCAAAACTGCACAGTGATAAGCTGGCCCAAATTAAACAATGCCTTTCCATTTTAGTATGGACTTTGAAGCAGCTTGCAGGGATAAACACAGGCCTTGATATTAATTGAACCTTTAGTTGTAAAATCAATGTCAATTACACCGCACAATTTTTTGTGACCCAGAGTAGTTATCTAACCTTCCACTTTAGAGACTATACATCCAACTGTGGTGCTTTAACCCTCAGGATGAGTCAATTGGTCTGCAACAGGTTTGTGACAGTAAAATTAAAAGGCCTTTCCAAAGTGCTTCTGATGAAAATGAAGCCCTGGAGTCCCCAAGTGACCCGTATAAAGAATATGAACATAAAACTAGATGGTGAAGCCTTGAGGCTGAAGGCTATTACACTCAGCCTTCAGTGCTGCTGTTTCACCGACACTCCTCACGCTATATTGATTGTGACATAAAATGTAACATACAGCAGTGAAAGAATGAGAGGACTTAAAAGAAATTCTTCGAATTCTACAAACTTTCAGTATTGGTTATTCTTGTCCCAACTCCTTCGAACGACATCAAGAGAAAATCAGACTTCTGAAGGCAGTATGAGTGTTGTGAGAATAAAAAGTAATATTGTGTGTGTGTTTTGTATGGAACATTGTGTGACAAGTCACCGGGTCTTCAGACTGAAAACAGCCCTGCATAAAAAACTGCAAAGGAGCTACATTGGTGGAGGCGTGTTTTTGCAAGTACCGGTGAGATAATGAGATGCAGGCCAGTTTAATTAGTAGATCCATTACATTGAAATGCCAACTCTGTGCAAATACTGTGAGGAAAGACGTTACAACTCTGGAAAAAGTTATCTCAGTGAATAATTCTATCCTCCGTCTCGAGGATCATTAGGTAAGAGAGGCGAAGTCCCTCCCCTTCCGGTGGACTCAATGGGATCTAATTTCGGAAACAAATATGTACAGTAGTCAACGGCGAGACACAAATATTTTTTTTTGATCCCGTTTGAATTACGCCATGAATCACACATATGATGTTTGTCAATTTAAAAGATAATCTTGCAAGTCAAGAAAGTCACAGTTCGTTGTAGGTTTGTCGTAGTATCATTTAGTTTTGTGTGTGACCGCTCAGTAAACTACATCTCTCGTCTCGCACAATATACGTCACCAAGTTAGCTACGACCACGCACAGATGAAACGTTATCTTACCTGATGTGTTTTATCCAGCGACTCCTGGTCTTTTTATCAGCCGGGAAGAGAAAGAACAAGCGAGACCCGTTGCTCGTGTGAGTATATCCCAGTACGAAAAAAACAGAAGCATCGTAATTTCAGTGAGAGAAAGACGTCACTTTTGCACGTTGTGAAGATTTGGGTTTGTAGTCTTTCTAATAACGTATTTCCACAGCCTTATACTTCAACAGTCTGACAACAAACTGCAACTTTCTTGACTTTATTAATTATGGTTTAAATTTACAAACATCATATGTGATTCATGGTGCAATTCAAACGGGATCAAAAAAATATTTGTCTCTCACTGTTGACTACAGTACATATTTATTCCAAAATAAGGTTCAATGGTTGTCTACCAGAAGGGGAGAGGGACTTCACTTCTCTAGAGTGTGCTTGCATGTCCTTCATTGGCCAACGCAGCGCTTTGCCATATGTTGCCATGCAACACTGCAGAAAAAAGTAGAGCCAGGTTCTACGTTTTTTGCCTGCGTATTTTGTGCCAAAGCCCTCTGTGGTGGCTCCCCGGCTGTGTCAACGCAGTGGTCTCATTGGAATGAAGAATGCACACAGTGCTGTTGTCTGTATGAACAGGGCCTCTACATCGCCGCGGTAGCAGCTGAGATGCTCAGAGAAATCACTGTGTTTCGCTTGCATGGCAGATAGAGCCCACTCGGGGGTCTGACTGGAAAGAACACAGCCATGTGTTTATGGGGGATAGCCTATATTTTCAGACAAATCTTATCTATCTATAGGCTATAGTTTGTTTAGTGTCTACTTCATGGTTGTTACTTTGTCTTTTGCACGTTGTGAAGATTTGGGTGTGTAGGATTAGGGGTTAAAACTTACATATATAAAATGTTTCAGACTTCAAATTGTGTTTTCTTTTCAAAACTAGGGGAAAGCCCTCAGTCATTTGTTTGTATTTGAGTTACTTGCAAAAATACTTCTTTTATGCCAGTTTCTGAAAAACATCCTATAATTGGCCTTTCAGATATAATCATGGTCTGTCACTTTTATTTTGTGTTATATCGTTTTCTCATTGTTGTTGCACAAATAATGTTTAGTCATGCAGAAATGATTTACTTGACTGATGTTTTTCTTTTCATAGCTGATGAAAAACACCCGATGTGACACCACTTCAGTTGTGACCACAGCTGTTTGAAAGTTTCAGCACATAATGTACAGTAGAGAGAGCCAGCAGGTGTCTGCACTACATGCTTTAGTGTTGAATTACCATTTAAAAGTAAACTGCTAGACGGTCAATTCCAGTTTTTTTTATAGAAATGTTAGAGGAGTTCTGCAATTTTCACGCATGGATGAATGCTACTGACAATTTTAGGGTGTGTTGGGTATACATGGCCAACGGCAAAGTACAGTAAGTAAGAGGCTTCACAGCTGGTTTGTGTGAATTAATATCCTCAAGGCATAATGTCCTGTTGCAGTGAGGTTAAAGAGATTATTTCAAATTAATTAGCCAGATAAGACTTTTAATCATAATATAAATCGGGAATATGGGTTAGAAATATATATCACAAAACAAAATGTACATTTAGTTTTGTATTGCATAGGTTTGGAGTCATTTTATTGCTCTTTGACAAGACAAAAAATACACAGCGGAGTATGCGTACTGTATTTTTAAACCACAGAAAGAGGAGGCAGCCACAGCGTAGCTGGTGAGTAAGCTTGTTTGGGGTCATGATCAAATTGGATATCGACAAATGTTGCCAAGGATACAATATTTAACTGTATCCTGTATTTATCTTTATGTAAGTCCACTTCCTAAACACACACATTATTGAAGGTGCACCTTCCAAAAGCTGTTGTTTATGCACAGCGAGGAGCTTTTTCCTGCTGTTGGCCACCTTTGCGTCCCACTATGACAGAGTGCCAAGGCTGCAGGTCTGCACATTTTCTGTCACCATATGCGGACAAAGAAAGGTGGCAGCGGGTGAGGAGATAGATGGGGTAGGGATGGTGATGGACACAGGTAGCTTGGCACAGCTCAGAGCCCCCGTCCACCTGGCATTAGTTACCATTAGTTACCATTGTCTCGCGCGCTGTTTTTCTGGCAGAGACTTTGATTGAACTGGCGGTGAGGTGAGGATTTGGCATAGGGTGGGTTTTACCTCCGTGATAACAATAGGCCACAGACGGGGGAGGTGGCTGTTTGTATCGTGTATTGTGGAAGAGGATTGTCTAATGGAGGTTCACTGGGCATTGTGCAGTGTTTCTGCAAAGGGATTTGCGGTTTGTAAAAGGGCATCCGAGTCCCACTGCTCGGTTTGGCTAATCAATTCTGTGTCCTCGCTGGGTTGTCCCCACAATTGTCCTCCGTATGTGTGTGTACAGTATGAGTCAGTTTCTCTTTACTAAAGGATCTAATTGACACAGCCAAGTTTGTATAGCACGCAGGGAAAAATATATACTCATTACTTCTAGTTTGGTTTAAAGGGGGAAAAAAAGGATTTTCATTGCAAGCACGCCCCGACACCCCTAATCATGACCGGGGTGCCCTGTACGGTGCAGAGCACAGGCTCCCGCCCTGACAGATTATCCGGTGTGAATGTTTGGGAATGATAATGAGATCAAAACACCTCACTAAGCTGGGAAGAGAGGGTGGAGACTGGAGAAGGAGAGGGAGTACGGGAAAGCGAGCAGGGGGGAGAGGGTGAGCGATAGCTGCGATAAATTGCAGAAGCAGAACCACTTGAGCATAAAATTAGATTTTACAAATGTGTTGTTACCTGACAGTCCTCTGACAGAGGAGATATCACAACATTATAGGGCCGCATGAGTACTACTAATCGTATCAAATAAATAAGAATGCCTCTCAGCTGTGATGGAACGGGATGGATATTCAATGTAGACAGAGAGTTAGAGGGAGAAATAACATAATTAAAACAGCCTTTCCCATTATGGACTCAAACATTAGAAGCCCAAATTCAATTTATATGATAATATATTATGATCCGTTAAAGCTGTACACACATGACACATTTGTCTAAATGCTGCGACACTTAAAAAACAATGTCACTGACTGTTGACTTCACATTTTCAAGAGAATATTTGGTGAATTTAAGAATATTTTTGTTTTTCTCATGGTGATATTTATGTCCTTGGTGTGCATTTCTGTCAGTATTTTAAAATGTTTCTAAAATGATGGAGTTTCAGAGCAGTCTGTGTGGCTCAAGGACACTTTTGTTGGACAAATACTTGGTATTTAGTGGGCTTGAACCTGCATCATCTATCCCTTCAAACACTAAACGTTCCTGCTACTATCAATTACCGATATACAGTGAAACTAGTTGATGATTCAGTGGTTAGAAAAAAGAAATAATAATATAACAAAACATACATTTACTATATGCACAACCTGTCAAAGTAAGAAATATAAACACTCATTCTATTGCTAGGATTGCTATGAGGATGAGTATTTGAGGAAACAATTATTTGCCACGCTATTGGTAGTTACAAATACTAAGTTAAATACATCATTAAGACAACAATGAAGACTGCATGAATTAGTCTGAGTGACAAATGGAAGCTCTAATTCAAGTCGGCCTTGCAGAGAGACAGCGTGTGTGTGAAACAAGTCACAGAGGCAAGCTTTATCTCCAGTATGCTCCGAGAAGAAATAGTGCGTATGTGTCTGTGAAACCATTGCAAATGTGTTGCACTATGAATAAATATGTAGCGGGTTTTATTCCCCAAGGTGATACATCTACGGGGAAATATTTTTACCTGATGTTTATTACTCGAGATTTCAAATAGATAACTATGGTTTATATCTGTTCTAGTGCAACGGTCTTCGCACTAATAACGTCAATAATAATCTGTTGTAAGAAGGTATTTTGTAACAGTTGGTTTCATGTTTTCTCGAGTGGTGAATATTGCATTTGGAAGTATGTTTTTTTTTCACATTTGAGAGCACAATCTGTCATTTTAACTTAAATTTAGACCAGATGCCGCTTGTGGACGCTGGGAGGGGACTAAAGCTAGATTTGCTTGTCTTTGGCAACCAACTTTGAAAGCTAAACCGGATGTTTTATTGTTTATAATTTGAGGTTGTGAGGTATAGTAAAATGGCATTAATTAATAGTATTCATTTTATGTTTGTGCCACAAGTTAATGTGTGTATACTCAAATCTTTATAAACTCAACAATAGTATTAGATGTTGTGGCTCATGTCACTTGGGTGACATAAGTCAAAATGTTAATATTTCATAGTTTAAATATCCAAACCGTTGTTGAGGAGCTGTAAAATAAACTGCCAAACCTATGATGGTGAAGTTGCAGTTAGACCATATTTTTCTTGCCAGAATACCTCTGATCAATTCGGTGTCAGGGTTATGAATAAGGAAAGTAACCCATAATAACCCATCTCCTTAATGACAGCATAGTTCAAGTTGCTAATATAGAGGGTCATTTGTCAGGGCTAATTTGATATTCCTATTCTGGTTTAATTAGAACATGAGCCAAGTAAAATATTACATGAGACTATTGGTATAACCAGTCACTATATTATGTTAAATGTGTAACTATCTACTTAACGCATTAACGCAAACAAATTTGCGTTAATGCGTTATTATCGCGTTAACTTTGACAGCCCTATTAAATACATGTCTTAAATCCGAATAATTTTTAATTTAATATAATTTGAGTGCTATTGATATTTAATACTGTAAGCAAAATCTAGCAGGACTCTTACAGTATTTGCATACTGCCCAGTGACATTTGAATATGTCATTATTAAAGCATAATAACTATGCTAGAGAAAAGAAATGCATATGTAATCACACATGTTGTCTCACTATATGTATAGAGAATGATAGAATTGTTTTTAAAGGGAATAAAGAGGCATTAATAACAGCTTAGTATAATGTCATTGTTGAACAGAATTATTGTAGCTAGAAATAAAGCCATTTAAGTACAGGCGTTCTTCTTCTCTTTCTGTTCATTTTCATGCATTATCCGTGAACACAAACACTTAACAGCAGATGCCAACCATAGCACGGACCCTGTAATCGTTTAAGCTTTAACACTCTATCTTACATATGTAACATAATCATCCACATTAGCAAAGCCCTCTAAGAAGGCTTTTTAAACCAAACAACCTATTCAGAAAAACATACGATTCATTTACAACAAGAATATTCTCCTTTTGTTTCGAACATCTTTTTAATCTTGTGTCTTTAAAGACCTAAGCTAAAAAACATATCGATATTTATTTTATTTATCTATTCATTATATATTTTTACTTTTAAACAGAACTTATTATGTTTATTTATTAATGTGATGTGATGTGTTTTTGTTGTTGTTTTTGGCTTAAACTAAATAGCCCAACAATATGGTATGCTTTCAACAAACCTACTTGGTGCTGTCACAGTCTGACTGGCTGCAATGCGGATGAGCACACAAATGTTAAAGATAACACCTCCGTAATTAAGATTCATTCATCAGACTCATAAGTCCTTTACACTGTTGATAGTCAGTGGTGGTGTTTTGCAATTAATATGTGTGCAAGCATTAGCATGTCAGCACAGAGCCGTCAGTCACACTTTTAGTGTAAATATCAACAGTAGAGATCTTTATGATCCAACAGTTAACACTTTGATTAAACCAGTAAATACAACCTGTTTGATGGAATATGAAACCAGCGTAGCATGTGGCCTGCTACATGTTCTGGTTGTCTGTTACTATTCTATACCACACTAACATACAGTATGTATATATATACACAATATACACATCCGTTAAAGGTACATTTTGAACAGATAAAAATATGTGATTAATCGCGATTAACTATGGACAATCATGCGATTAATCACACACACAACACATTTTTTTTCCATAGATAATTGACAGTTGTAGCACTCAGCTGCACACAAGAAAGCATTTTGAATTTGCTCCCGCTCTGATTTGCAGTGTAGTAATTTGAGACGGCCACCGTGCGTAAATTAAGACAAAATGTGATTTCTTAGAAACAAAGTTGGAATTAATTAAAACTGGTGCCCATAATATAAACCTATAGGATTGCAACGTTATCCATGAGAGTCATGTGTTTCTATTTGTAAAGTAACATTGTCACATAAGATTTTTTTGTAATTTTAAATACAGAATGGGAAAAACCAGTGACCCCTCCCAATTCACAACTCTATACAGGTGTTTTATTTCCAAACGCACATTTCTAGTGTGTGTTCCTCTCATGGTAAGATCTTAACATTCATTTGTTGAGATTTTAAATCATCTGTTGGCAGACTATTCACTAAAGTAATTAATCATTCATTCACCTATGCCCCCTTATTCTTAATAAGTGTTACAGGGTGATTGGAGCACTAGGAGACAGGCATGAGAACACCCAGAACAGGTCACTGATTCGCTGCAGGTTTAACACATCGACAAACACATTACACTAAACACCTAACAGGCCATTTTGGAGTCTTAGATTCACCTGACCTGCACGTGTTTGAACTGCGGGAGGAAAGCAGAGCAGTGGGGGGAAACGTAAGTGAACATGCGGAGAAGAACCACAGCTAAGATCAAACCACGAACCTTCTTGCTGTGAGGTGACTTTGTTAACTAATGAGCCAACATGCTGCCAGACACCATTAATTAACCAGCACATTTAATTTTCTCTCATGATGCTTATCATTGATTAAATGTTACAGATTCCTTGACTGCTTTTTTTTTTTTTCCGATGTGTGGTACAAACTGCATTATTGGGTAACTAAACTGCTGGTCTCTGTATTGTATAACAGTTAGTCCCAAGTGTTGTGTTGTTACCCATAATTATGAGGGAACATATTCTTCCAGAAATTGGCTGCATTTCCAAACGTTCATGGCGGTTTGTGTGTGTGCTTTGTGCCGGTCATTGTTTGCTGCCATCATTGTGTAACTGAGTGCTGTTGAACATCCAGGGAGACAGTGGGCTATTCACTGGGAGATTGGGAATCCCACCAGTGAAAAGAAAGTACAAAAGAGCAACACTCAGGGATGCAGTGGGCGAGCACATACTGTATGTATCCAAGAGCATAATGAGCTAGTTTCATTGTTTGGCCTTCCACATTGGTTTGTCTGGTAGCAAGGAGTTTGTTTTTTAACAAGCACACTGTATCACACAATGGAGGGCAATAAAAATAAAATATGTACTCCATCCATTTATCTACCTACATGTACAATATATGTCCATTATGTCCAGAGGTAATGGGTTTTTATATATAAATACATACATTTTTATTCATTTTGATTTGCAGTTTTGGAAATATATCTTAGTGTAGTATATCTTATTTGTTGTTGATTTCAACTAAAACAATAAAATCAGCTGTTCTGCCTTAAAACCCCTCCCCAAAATAACACGATTACCCAGGATTAGAAGGACAGGTGAGGTAATGAAATCATATTCAATGTCGTTACGGAGCTGGTTGTAACTGCGAGTAAGGTCAGATTGTTGCTTGGTAGAAAATAACAGAAAGGTCATCGATCTTGCCTCTCCTCTGCACAGATTTCATGTTCAGAATCAGAATCAGAATCAGAATCAGAACCGTGTTTATTGCCAGGTGTAAGAGATTTACACGAGGAATTTTCTTTGGTGATGTTGGTGCAGTACAGTATAACAGTATAAAACAAATGAATAGATAAAAGATGTTAAAATAAAAATAGAATAATAAAAAATTGAAATTCTAAGAATATACAATATACAAAATACAAAATAAGCTATAAACAAAAATAGACGTAAATAAAAATAAACAAAAATAAACATGATATGTTGAACTAGGGCAATGTTATCACCGTTTTTACCTCAGTCGTGGAAAGTGCAGATACCAAAAAATTACATCGCCTTGCTTTTAAATCGTAGGTACTGCATTTATTTTGAACACATATCGTTAGATGGAACGAAAAGAAAAAAAAATAACTGAACTAGGAAGTGATATTTTTTTCTGCTCAAATTTTCTGATTCCTTGAGACAATGGATGTTAATCTGACAATCTTTGGGTTGTGTTTCTGTGTGACTGTTTTAAGGACAGGGACAAACATTTTCTCATAAGCACCGGTGTTTACATTACATTCTAAACAAATATGACTCCTCCAATCTTGGATGTAAGCCCAAACAATTGAATGAATGAATAATCGTATTTGGGGAAAACAACAAACGAGGTTCCATCTTATCACAAAGCAGGTTTGAAAGCAGACTAAATGAATCACTGCCTATACTTCATTCAGCAAAAATAAGAAATTTAATTAAAAAGCAATGATGGATTTAAGCCAATATACACAGATAGTAAAAAAAAAACACAAACAAACCCATGTCTTTTAGTTAATTCAATGTCATCAGAAATTAGAAAATCAGTACTATTGGTGAGAGTCATATAACAGAAACATGTTAAATTAATTGGTACAATGTTACTTCTCAACTGTATAATATATGACTTTATTTGTAAAAGCCGTCAAACCAAATAACTAAAATAGCAAAAACAAGCCCGGCATCACTCTTTTTTAATATTGCTTTGTTTTGGCAGACTGTCATTCTGTCACTCAGATCACTCTCTCAAGTCTGTAAATGCAGTAGATGTTAAAAATAAGTATTTTCAGTGGTACCCAGTTGATTCCAACCTAAGCTGGCTTGCAGGCAGTCTGCCACTCCATAACAGCAGAGGGTGGGTTTATGCTTGTGCACTTGCCCACGTTGTTTGTGGGGAACATAACATGTGGGGCTTTCATGCTACAACATGGATTTCTGGAAGGGCATGTACAGCTGAAATGTGAAGCGTCTGATTTTGACTCGACACAGCTTGTCTCTGTCAGTTCCTTTAGGCCTCGCAGACCCCTCTGCACTCGCAGCGTCTGTTTAAGAATGAAATTCACACCGCAGATTACCAAAGGCTTTCATTAACATGCAGGCCAAATGTTTTATTAATGTGCATTTTTGAATAGCTTAAATAATAACATTTTATGCACTTGTAATGTGCACTTTGGTCACATTTCTTTGTTGGAGTGTCTAAGTTAGTTGGAAACTTTACCGTCCACAATGTGGAAAATTGTCTTTGGCTTCACCACAATCTACACAGAACAGTAAAAACAACTGGAGGAGCTTGGAGTTCAATCATATGCAATCAAATCCAGTTCAGTGGGCCTATTGCAAACGTACAATGTGCAAATTCTGCAAACGTGAGACACACGTGCAAATTCAACGCAGGGTGGGTTTGAGGGGAAGGCCCTGTAGGCTATGATTAACTATGTATTTAATAATTTAACTGTGCTTGGGACAAATGATTTGTTATGGACATTTTTGGTGGCTCCTGGCAGTCTAAAGCACCTTCCTGAGGGTAGCAATTCAAATCGTGGGTAACACACAAACACACTCGACAATGTGAAGCACAGGGTCGGCACCACAGCCGTGCATCTTGCAAATCTCTAGCTTTTAAATCTGTCCGAATACAACTCAGCAACGTGCAAAATCTTACTTACCATATTAACCAGACAACATCAGATTCTCACTGTACCTTGGGTTGGTATTACTACCACCAACCAACAAAGAAAAACACACAGCATCAGTCCACAAATATTACTGTCCACTTCGTCGGAATCGCGTTACGACACAGAGTTAACCACAAATAACCTGTTATTAAGGCCATCAGACTTTTGAATAGATAATTCATATGACACCTTCTCACACAAAAATATATCTTATACTGTATATACTGTATATGTTCTCAATGTATATGTTCTTAATATGCCTGTATATGTTCTTAATATGCCCTTTTACAAAGTAGTCTTACCTTTTTCATAAGTCAAGCAAATACATATTTTCTATTTATAATATATCTTCTTTTTTACTCTTTCTTTTATTACTACATATGTGTACGCACTGTAAGGATTGCTATTTAATTGTGTTGTATCTGTGCAATGGCAATACAGTAATTCTATTCTATTCTATCGATGCTGTAGTCCTATGTGTTTTTGCTCCTTATCAATATTTAACAGTATACTGAACGTAGTATTCTGTAAGTTATTACCTTGTAGTTGCCATGTTAACTGCCCTTATACAGTATATCCCAGCTTTCTTATTGCCTTTGCTTTGTGTGACTAGTTTTGTAAATCAGCTTAATATATGCTGTAATACATGCTGGCACCATTACTGTATAACACCCCTGGATAAGTTTGATCAGCTACAGATGTGTGTCTCAGGCTTGTTCTTTGAGTTACTGAAGCACTGGGGTAAAACCAGCAGTGCAGGTTTGTAACTTAAGAAACTAGGAAAATACTTGGATCCAGTGACTCTGATTAATAGCTGACTAGCCTCGTTTGTTTTATATTGCATAATTCTACACAATACTGTAGCATTCATTATATTTTTCCACCACCACTAATAGTTGTCCCCACTGTTTGTTAACATTTCTGTTGAGTTTAAATGGTCTGGTTTCACTTTCTGAAGTTTAAGAGTGTAATATGAATCGTCCTCTCTTCACATACATCAGCCTGTGGCTTGTGAATGCAGCTGATCCGCAAAGTCCTCAAAGGACAAATTATGGAAACAGCTGCAATTAGTGGCTGATTTATATATTGTGGTAGGACCTTAGAGACTAATTAAAGCCCTTTGTGTTCTTGTCTATTGGAGACATGCTAATTTGAAGCCTTTTGACTGAGATTCACAAGAACAAGTCTGAAATTCATGCATCTCAATTTGCACGCGCCCACCGCAATAACGAACATTCAGTGTAGTGGTTTAAATGGGAACTTGTAAACACGATATTCCAATCTCTACATCATTAGAGTAGATTTTGTGCGATGCTAAAAAAAAAAACTGCTTATCCCTTATTGGATGGAGTTGCGGGAGCTCTTGTGCATTAAGGCTTTGAGGCTATTGTGCTTATGGCAGATTTCTGAAAAGGGCAAAGCAAATTATCCGCAGGATTTTCTTCCCAAGGAGCAGGTTTCCCCCCTGTTTATTAAATTTGTTAAAGTGCTTCTGAGCAATGCACATTTTATCCTCTTAACAGTCAAATTACTATATACTCCAGCAATTACTTAATGTACTCTAATGAGATTTCCCCATGAAATGGAAGGATTCATTTATTTTAATGTGACGCATTCCACCGGGCGGTTTATGCATCACGTCCCCTCGCAATCCAGGGAGGCTTTGAGTCATAAATACTAAGATGAGCTTGGCTTCCAGAATTGCCACTCTGCCTACAGCAGCAGAGATATGTGAGTCAGTGATCCAGGCACTGGGGGTCTGTTCAGGGGCATCAGCAGGTCACAGGTGCTATTTCCAAACTCAGCTCTCTGCAACCAGGTATTCTCTAGGATTAGTGAAATAATACCGGGTTGGCAGGCAGTATTTATGTGCTAGGCCATGCGAGTGCAAAATCCAAAACACAAATAACACACCAAAACACTCAAATAAAATAAATCACTTTGTGCTCTTTAAATCCCATTAGGCCTAATTAAATTAAAGCCTTTTTATTGATTCTTTCTGAGTCTTTTATTATATAATAATGATATGCATATAAATCTTGTAACCGTTTGGAAAAGTTTACCTAATTTAACATTTTTTAAAGATTATTTCAAAAACTATTTCAGTCATCTAACTGAAGGCAACGATATCAATATTCTAATGAAATATACTAAAAGCTCATATCCTCTAACAAAATAAAGCAACTGCTGAAAACACAAGGTGATTGATTAGTCGATCGGCAGAAATCTAATTGGCAACAATTCTGATCATTGATCATTGGTAAATTTCTGTCAATATCAAGCAAAAATGCCGAACAGAGTCATGAGTCCAGCATCTTAAATGTGAGGATGTGCTGCTTTTCTCTTTATGTCATTGTTAATTGGACATCTTAAGGTTAAAGAGAGATCTGACTCAAAATCAGCATAAACAGGAAACAGAAATAACTTTAAAAGATGTCTACTACGGTGATTTATTGTTTAGAAATGTTGTGATCTCAATGCGGAGAAAACAGGTTTCAAAAGGTTGTCTCTTTAACTCAAATTATGGCCATAAAAGTTAAACTTAAGTACAGACATTTGTAACTTTTGATGACAGTGAACTTTTTTTCAGACATGACGGTAGATGGCAGAGACATTTTGCTTTGTTATTGAAATGTATAATATGATGAGAGTGGAGGTGGAGGAGCCAGTCTCTCCATAAGCTGATGTTCCTACAGGCATCTTTTAAGAAGCTGTCTAAACTGTCTTCTTAAAGGCTGCTGCTGCTGCCACAGAGTCACTTTGTTGTCTTACATTTGACAGTGCATGTAATATTTGTTACTTTACCAATTACACATAAAATGCTGGAACTTAGACTATTTTGATGTTAGATGCTGAGGACATGACAGTGAAATATTGCAAAAAGATAATACTCTGACTTTAGATTATCTTGTGTTGAAATGAAACAAAAATAACTGGATTCATGCACATTAAGAGTTAGATTGTTTGAGCAACACACTACATTGCAATGTAACATAAACAAGGGTTATAACATTGTAAATAAAGCTAATGAAGATATGGATGCACATGTACATGTATGCAGGGATAGGCTGAATAATGTGTCAATGTTAATCACACACACACACACCTATTCACACCATGCAACATCATAAGAGATAGATTCAAAAAAGTAAAAACTGAAGCAACAGAAATGGAGATATTGGTGCCTTCAAATGAAACTCATGAGCTCGTGTTTACAACATGGAAAGTCGTGTACACAATATGTGTGGCGTTCAAGTGGTAAGAACACCGCTGCTAAGCAACGGCAATATTAACGTTACTGCATCTAGAAGCCATGGAGGCTAACAGTTTAGCAAGCTAGAAAGTGGGTAAAATAAATGCAAAGGCATAATGACAGAGGAAAAAGATGAGGTCGTTGGGAATATCAACATTTTCCTCAGACACATTATAATATTACGAAGAAAAACGATATACGAATAAAATTACAATATATTAACTTATTATGCTCCGAAAAAAAAACTTCCATGGCCTCTGCCATTTCTGACAACGTCAACAAACACGTCACAAGTCGTGAACTCTGAGCTTTTATAAACTTTCCACTTACGATTTTGTGAATATCACAAGACGCGGACGTTCATATGGACTCTTCTCATAGCCACGGCCCCATTTGAAGCTAAGGCACCATAAGCCCCAAGTGTGGAATAAGCTCCAAAAACACTGGGTCATACATTTCCCAATATGCAACCAATTGCATCATTTTGTTATCCCTTTAAGCCCTTTAAATGTCCAGTTCTTTCAAGCCCCATGTAACGCAGGTTTTCTGTTGTAAATTGTAAGTCCCCAAGGCCATCACTATGACATCATCATTTAGAAAGCTCCTTTTAGAGCTACAGAAGACATTATACAACTGTTTACACACATTGAGTAGTACTCTGCATATCAAATAAACCGGTCTATATGTATAATATCTGTAGAGTTCCCCTTTAAGTGGCCCACATTGAATTTAAAACACTTTATTTTGGTTGTTTGAGCTTCATTGTCTTCCCTGCAGGCCCAATATATCATAAAAAATCCCATTAATCTGGCAAACTATTGGAAAAACAAATTCCCTCTACACTGCAGGATGTAGTGCAGCACCGATGGTCTGATACACACCATGATCTCAAGTGATATTCTACTCTGATGTGCACATAGACGTGTTTTGTAAGTTTTGAGCAGCAGTCCAGCCCATCTAAAAAAATGGAAAAATACTTTCCTTTGAATTTTATGTCAAAGAAGAGTGCTCAACTCCAGTTATCTGCTCCACCAATGTGGTATTCTGGTGAAATAAAAGGACATTTTAATGGAGAGACAAGAGCTTGAGATATCCTGCCGCCCTGATGGAACAGACAGACACACACACACTCCTTAAATCCATTATGGCTTTAGACTTCAAAGCTGATATTGGTTTTTTCAGCATTCTCTGAAAATGGAGAGGGTTGCTCCATGTTTGCTGAGCAAATTTAATACCTCGTGTTATGTGCGCTGCTCACCTCACTGCTAGTCCTAAGTGCAAATGCCTCTCAATATTTTTCTCCATTTAGCCCTACCTGAATTTGTGTCTCCTTTTCTTCATTTTCTTGTGATTATGTTTGAGACCTATTGTCATGGGCCTGACGTCTCTTCCTCTTTTGTCTTTCAGGTGGGATATTCGAACAAACAGATGGACCAGTTGCACTCGTTAGCGCGGAGGAGCTTGCCTTTAAATTTGCTGTCAATAACATTAACAGAAACAGGACTTTGTTGCCAAACACAACATTAACATATGACATACAGAGGATTAATATCTACGACAGTTTTGAGGCGTCAAGGAAAGGTGAGTGGCTTGTTCTGTGTCTATTCAAGGATTGTGATTAAAGTGTGGAGAAGAATCTGGTCAGTCAAAAAGTTAACAAAATATCATGAATGTTTTTTTGGCTCGCAAATCAAAGTTTGGTATTTAGTGGAACAAACCTATACTTACTAAATGGACTGTGACTGAAGAGGTAACACACTATATTCTCAAGTTTCTTCTCTTGCTCCTTTCCAGCTTGTGACCAGCTGTCTTTAGGTGTGGTCGCAATATTTGGGCCCTCACATAGTTCGTCGTCAAATGCTGTGCAGTCCATCTGCAATGCATTGGAAGTGCCGCACGTCCAGGTGCGGTGGAAACATCACCCCTTGGACAACAGGGACAGCTTTTACGCCAATTTATACCCGGATTATTCTTCACTAAGCTATGCTATCCTGGACCTGGTGCAGTTTCTCAAATGGAAAACAGCCACTGTCGTATACGATGACAGCACAGGTGAACAGACTATTATACTATTCAACTTATCCTCCTCATACAACAGATCATATGATATCTTACTAAAAGTTATTCCTCATTTTTGTGCATTCTCCAAACAATGTCCAGTAACACATATCAATTTCTACTCGTTACGTTCATAGTCTTTTCAAAATAAATTTCCAACTTCACAGGAAACAACTTGGTTAGGTTTAGGAAAAGATCGTGGTTTGGCAGATGAATTTTCAACCTATTTACACATTCTACTAAATTCACAAAATACTGTCTAGCTAGCCTTTTGTGCTCTTTACTTATCATACTAAAGGGACAATAGGACCTATTGATTATGTAAATGTGGTCTTTAAGAAAGAACATTTACAGATTTTTTACACTTTAACCGATGTGTGTAATTTTGAAACTGTGGGGCTCACAGGGTTAAAATAACTACATTTGAAATACTTGGTTAGGTTTAGGCAAAAAAACTACTTAGGTTTAGGAAAAGATTGTGGTTTGGGTTAAAATAACTACGCAAGTGGCGTTACTTAAATACAAAATTTGCGTGACAAATCAACGTTGACTTCTGGTTTTATACGGGATATGAACACCTGGGCAAAATTCCCGTGTTTTTAGACCCACCAATCCACCCCAAACTCCTCCCTACGCAGCGTTTGTCACTCTATATACTTCCCGGTTCACAATTACATGGATTAAATACGAAAGTATTTCGTGGGATGTATACGTATGACATTACTTTTCATAGGTAGCTATATGAATGGAGTATGATAACAGCTTGTACTATTATATAATGCCACTGTATTCTCATAAACACAGTGCACATGTACTCTGTTCCACTAAAAACAATGAACTAAGGAAAGAAAAAATGGGATTGCATTTTCTGTGTTGGCCATGTCTTCATTTGCGCTGTTTCTCGTCTTCAGGTCTTATAAGATTACAGGAGCTGATAATGGCCCCGTCCAGGTACAACATCAGGCTAAAGATTCGCCAGCTTCCTCTCGACACACAGGACACGAGACCCCTTCTCAAAGAAATGAAGAGAAGCAGAGAGTTTCGCATCATCTTTGACTGCAGTCACCAAATGGCGGCACAGGTTCTCAAACAGGTTAGTGAGAGACTGTGGCACAGACCCTCCTGATGTCAGATCTTAGCAAGGCCGAAAAGCATGTGGTCCTCGTCCACACAGCTGTCACTGGCACCAGTTGATTCTTTAGCATTCAGTTGATGAGATGTGTTGTGAATGAAAGCATGGAGGCTTTGACTTGGCAAGAACTTGGGAGGAGAGTAGCAGCAGAAGGTGTGTCGGTAATAATTAAGCAGCAGTGAAATTCTGCTGTCAGAGAGCATGGGATTTCCACTTGTGCCACCTGTTTGCTCAGATCACCTTAAAAGTGAGACAACTACAGTCATGTCCAACGGTGGATATCAAATCTAAATCTTGATATTTGTGAACTTGAGGAGGATATACTTCCTGGAGAGTCTTCTTATG
Organism: Helicolenus hilgendorfi; assembly: GCA_916700815.1. NCBI lineage: Eukaryota > Metazoa > Chordata > Actinopteri > Perciformes > Sebastidae > Helicolenus > Helicolenus hilgendorfi. The sequence continues at coordinate 1,458 of CAKALG010019779.1, read as the reverse complement.
ATGTTATGTAGAGAAACATATCATAGACTGATGTCGAGCTGTGATCAGTTGTGATGCACAGCTGTTCACTTGTGCAGCTGTTGGAACTAGCTATGTATTGGAGACTGTAAAATTGTATTCATGTAAGGTGTAGTTCTTACCATGGATCTTGGGCCTTCACCATTTAATTCATCTGGGGTTAAATATTTGAATACAGAGCATAGAAAACAATGCAAAAAAATTCTGCCTACTCTGTTTCTAGTGTATGGCCTTACAATGTTACCCCATTCTGATCTGGTTCAAACACTTTTCATGGATGAACTGTTGGCCAGACTTTAATATACATCCCACAAACAGGCATACGATCCAAATTGCTTCATTATCTAAACATGTTTTGATATAAATGATTGTCAGTCAACAAAGAACTGTCAGTATGATGCACAGAGTAGAGATTGCGTAGGTGGTCTAATGCTTTATAGATGTCAGGAACAGGCTGGTGGATTCCCCCCCACCCTCCATTCAGTGTGCTGTCAGCTTCTGTTAACTTGTTTACCGAATGCATCATCTCCTCCCAAGTTATTTAAATAACTCAGTCCTCCCAAGTTATTGAGATCTAAGTCGACATATTTTCGCTCGTGGCCAGTCTGCACATCTCGCACCAAAGAATCAGTGTCCTCTTGAGAGAAGAAGTGAGAGAAGGTTTTGAGGCAAAAATGCTCCTGACAGTTCCCGTCCATGACAAAACTGTCAGAGTGCCGCGCAGACAGCACAGACTACAGCTTTTAAAATAAGGGAGAACAGGTGGTTGGTTATGAGTTTGAATGCCTTTTGTGCATCATTGATTGGTTAAAATAGATGCCAAAATGTGCATGTGTGAAAGCTCATGTTGCTCGATAATATAGAGTATATTATTGACAGGTTGTTTTGGTGTGACACACATTACGCTTTGCTTTGATACCTTCCAGAAAAGCTTTGTGCTGATTTAATTTGTAAAAACATAGCATTAAACGCAACAGGGCCATATTACCTGTCTGTCATAGTCATTCGATATCGATGAGGGCCGCAGCTAAGGTATATTTTCAGTACTGATTTATCTGCTTGTTTTCTCAATTAACCAATTTGGTCTGTAAAATATTTAAAACAAATAGTAATGAATGGTCATCACGAATTCCAAAAGCCATAGTTGACATATTCAATTCACCTGTCTTCTTCAACCAAAAGTCCTAAACCCTAAGATATTCAGTTTATTGACATAGAACACTAAGAAAAAATATTGACATTTGAGATGCTTAAAACGTTAGAAAAAAAACACAATATAGCTAAACAATAAAATAGATATTACCATATTCAAACAATCTGGTAAATCCAGCCACTATTAAAGGTCCTAAATACAGGATTGGGAGCATTTCCATTGCCTCTGCACAGCTCTCAACATGGCGACGGCAAGTCGGGCGGCTCGCAGCTAACGGTGCTAACAAC
>CAKALG010019778.1:0-29013 GCA_916700815.1 Helicolenus hilgendorfi | reverse complement strand
ATTTTATGTATATAATGCATTTATTTGTTCATAGATTTATTTATGCATTTATTTTTTTAATTTTATATTTATTTTTCAATGTAAGTATATATGTATGTATGCATTTATTTTAAATGAAAAATTAATTACAAAACATAATTAATTCAAATTAATCTATCCATCTGTCTATCTATCTCACACAGAGAAAGCTGGTGAGTCATGGGTGAGCAACCTCCAGGAAACATGGCAGAGAGGTGTTAGATCCCCTCACACACACACACATGCCACCTGACTGGAAAACGACTACATGCCGTCCGCAGAGTTTCTCGACACGTTTATGTAAACTCATTATTGTAGAGAGAACTAATTAGCGCTATCCCTGCTTGTTCCAAAAGTCCGCCCACAGCCTTATCTAGACAGGTTTCTTAAAGGCCGTGTTCGTGAAATCATATTTCATGTCAAAGTGCCATTTTCCAAACGGTTCTTCTCGAGGCACGTGTAACAGTGTCGCAACAGGGCAGCAGCCACAGTGTAAATAGAAACATACAGACTGTGGTTAATCATTGTACATCATCGAGAATCAGCTCCTTTCTTTGACATAAACACATAACCACCCAAACACAAAAAACATCATGTCGATAAAAGTGGCTTTTATGTGATTTAACTCTTTCCAAAAGTGGATGATTGCTTTGCGCACAATGGTGCATCATCCCACAGGTGACGCCTCATGACATGGCGCTGACCTTCCAAGGCGAAATATCAAAAGAAAACGTAAATATAATCATTACCTCGGTGTTGCTTAGCCCACTGATTACAGCGTAATGACATACCGTAGAGGTGTGTGTGAGAGTGAGTGTGCAGGGTTGAGAGCTTGATTGAAAGAGTGTGGGCTGAGAATGTCATAACCTTGCACACATAGGATGGGTGGAGACTCCAGACATTGTGGAGACAGAGGTTATAAACTTGGGAAAGTCATTTATCACAAACACCATTGTTAGTCCACTTTTACAGTATATTTCAGATGAGTAATGCTTTACAATATCACTCTGAAAAGCCATGCGTCTGAGTGCTTACGGGGATTACAAGTGATGAAAAACTGATATACTAATGTAGCAGTGACTGTAAAACACAGTTTAAACTGTCACTATACTTACTCAGCAATTACAGTTGTTTCCCTTCTTCATGTTGGGATGATTGATCAAGGCTACAAGCTGAAACATGTTGGTCATACAATACACTAAAGTTGTTTTGACCATTTACAATGAGACCATGTCCCTTCTCCAGGCACCATGCATCTCTTGTTTTAACTTTACTCTTAACACAACAGTGAATATTATTTTGAACAAAGTACAATTTTGAGGTACTTGTATGTTACTTGAGCATTTCCATTTTGTGCTACCTTATACTTTTACTCCACTACATTTTGGAAGTAAATGTACTTTTTACTCCACTGCATTAATCTGACAGCTTTAGTTTAGTTTAGTTTGTTAGAATAGTTTAGTTACCTTGCAGATTTAAATTATTACTAAGGCTGTCAATCGATTAAAATATTTAAATCTAATTAATTGCATGATTGTACATAGTTAATTGTGATTAATCGCAAATTAATCACACATTTTTTATCTGTTCAAAATGTACCTTAAAGGGAGATTTGTCAAGTACTTAATACTCTTATCCACATGGGAGTGGACAAATAGTCTTGCTTCATGCAAATGTATGCATATATTTATTATTGGAAATCAATTAACAACACAAAACAATGACAAATATTGTCCAGAAACCCTCACAAGTACTGCATTTAACATAAAACTCAAGCTCAACAGACAACAACAGCTGTCAGTGTGTCACTGTGCTGACTTGACTATGACTTGCTCCAAACGGCATGTGATTATCATAAAGTGGGCATGTATGTAAAGGGGAGACTCGTGGGTACCCATAGAACCCATTTTCATTCACATATCTGGAGGTCAAAGGTCAAGGGACCCCTTTGAAAATGGCCATGCCAGTTTTTCCACCAATACCAATGTACCAATGGATTCCTTAGGTTTTTCTTGTTTCATATGGTACCAGCATCTTCACTCTAGCTTTAAAACTCAGTCCGCTACAACCTAAAAATCACAAGTTACGTTAATGTGTTAAAGAAATTAGTGGCGCTAAAAAGATTTTGTGTGAACGCGTTATTATTGCGTTAACTTTGACAACCCTAATATGAATGCACCTATAGTTTAATCCTTTAATATAACCTAATAAATGATTCTGAAAAGGGCCATTCTGCACAATGAGTACTTTTACTTTTGGTAACATTGTGGTTTTATGTACAGCTTGTTTTACTGTAAAAAAAATCTCTATGGGACTCTATGATATCCTGATAAGAAGTGCATTTATATTGCACTTCATCGTTCTGTCTCCACTGAGTCCAGCAGCTGCTTCATTGGCAGGATGCAGTGAATCCATATATTGCAATGGCAGGAGGTGACCAAATCAATTGCACTTACTACAAATTATAATAATAAAATCTGAAGGAATTGACTATTAACAATGTTAGCCAATATTGCTGCTTATTTTCCCTCACGTGTGACACTCAATCTGTCTGTCTGTCTGTCTGTCCACTGATCGGGCTTCTCCTGCAGCTCAGCTCTCGACTCTACTGATGTTTTCTATTGTGCAACTTCTCCACGGGTGTCTCTGTTCTGTAGAAATTATTAGAAGTTTTACCTTCAGGCATGGGAGAGAGCAGAGCTGCCAGTCAGGCCTGTTTCATTCTCCATCACTTGCTCATTACACACCCACATACACACACACACACACATGCGCACACACACACACACACACACACACACACACACACACACACACACACACACACACACACACACACACACTCACTCACACACACACTCACACACGCCGCTGCTCCACCACACGCAGTCAGAGGCAGGAATAATATTTTCACTGAAAGCTCCTTGCAGCTCTGCAGATGGAATAACATGCCACTATTTTTGCCAAACGGCCTCTTCCTGGAGGTTGCTGTTTGCGTAAGTCAGCCCTGGTTTTAGGAGGTCAGTCCGTTATGGAGCATGTCATCAATAAGGCGCAACAATAATTCAATTATACAGTCTCACTCTGGTGCTCGGACCAATTATAATCCATTTACCCACAGTGGATGATCAATGAGCCGATGGTCAGAGCGACTTTGATGTGTCTGAGAGAATTATGATCTGCTGCCCTCTGCTGCTTTATCTTCACATTACATCTATAGTTCAATGTATTCTGATATGTAACACAGACAGGCCTTTCTCTGTGGATAGAGTATAGAGCCATCAATTACAACATTATTGCCTTCACTAATGGCTTTGACTACAGTAACAATTTCCCTGAAACTGATCATATTATCTTCACTCCAACAGTTATTAGCTTTGCCTTTTACGTAATCTAAATAATGATAGAAAAAGCATTACGAGGTCTTCAAGAACCCAAGTGAACAAACCCAGAGTGAATGAGTGAAATGTATCTTAAAGGTGCAGTGAGCTCGAAAAGTGCTATATAAATAAAGTCATTAGTGTAATTATTACTAACAACAGTATGTTGTGTTTGTTGGTTTCTTCTTTTTAGCATTCTCTACAAATGGCCTGCGGATCGTGTGGGGACGATGGTGTTGGGTTTGAATCCAGCCGAGGACCGGTTTGTCTTGCCTCTTCACTTTGTCCTGCCTGTCCAATCAACACTTAACACATGAAATGTTGTTTTGTCACATTCTCTGTAGAGTGAAGCTGGAAGGGGAAATGTCTCAGTCTGCTTTGAAAGATTGAGTGTGAAATCTTGCAGATGCCATTAGGAGCACCGGAGAACACAGAGGCACATCATTTTTTTCAGATTACCTGTCTCATGCACTACTGTCAGGATATAGACACTGTTTTATAAACTTTTAAAAATCACATTTGCTCTAATTCTTCCCACTACTGCTTTAATGGGGTCTTTATTTCTAGTTGGTGTGGCTTTATTTGTTGTATTTGACACCTTATTTGCGTCTGTGATTTTCTTTGTTAATAATTTTTTTATTACTAAATATCACTTTGTTACACATAAAGCGCTTTAGTAGCCATTTTCTTACGGTCAGTCCCATCATTTTCCAAAGGTTGGGTAAACTTTGTTACACCTTGTGTTCCCCTAGACATCATGTTAAGGTTGTAACACATGGCATTTAAATTAAGGATTTCAGAGAAAAACTATACTATTAACATTAAATCTTATAATAAATGAAGAGAAACGTTTGTGATGTTTTGTTTGTCATTATTTAGATCAGGCTCCCCCATGTTGGCATCAACAATGGACTTTCTCCATGCTGTTTCTCCATGCAATGTAAGTCCAACACATGAAACGCTTTCCATAATCACCATACATCTGAGCAGGACAGGTGTACCAAACCAGGAACATTTATTAGATACTGTGTGTGCAAAATAGTGCCAAATATATACAGAGCTTAAAGTAGGGTTGGGTGAGAGGTGAAACGCTGACAAGGTTCACACATAACTTTTTTCAGCCACATATATCCCAGGTGTAGCATTGTCAGCTTTTCAAACCAAATACTCACAAGAAGCAGAGTGTATCCACACACGTCACAACATCACACCTTCATCAGAAGAGTAGAAGCTGAGGAGGAATGCACAAGTGATAGAGGGAGCTGTACATAGCAGAGTCGGTCATATTATTATGTTCACAGGTCAAACAAGGTGAGAAATGGCACGAAGACCCAGCCCTATCATTAAGTGTAGCAGGTTGGCCAAGTCAACTGACAGGTTTGGCCCCTTGAGTGCTGAAGGCAAAATGTCAGCACAATCAGAGGTTTGAACATCAGATGGGCTTTTTGCCAGGCCAACGTACAACTTTTTAATAGCAGCTGAACACGGTATACTACTTTCACACAGTTTTGCATTTTTTATGTACAAGTGGATAATTTTGTCCAATAAGGGACAGTATATGGAAGTTACCAAGGGGTGATGGGGGTCAGAAAAGGGGGATTTGTTATTTTATTTTTGCTGATGGGATGGTAGTTTACCTTCTTTTGGGAGAGTATGGGAGCATCTGTTATGTTTTTCCTACCTCATATTTATATCTTATTTCAGCCTTTCCTTGTGAGTTTTATTATATATAAAATAAATGGGTCTTTGGGCCTCATGCAGCAACACTCTCTTAAATTTCTCTTATATTTTCTCTTAATTGTCTGTTAAGACAAAAAATAGGAAGTAAACTCCAGATGCACCAAATGTTCTTAACCATCAAAATCTGCTCTTACCCAGGTGTGCTGAATGATGAATGTCACTTGATCAGAAATTGGAGGCATGTGGTCGATTGTTTATTATTAGCATAGGTAACGCCCCTTAAACACTTTATAAGGCACATGTTGTGCTATATTAAAAAATACTCTGGCACATGCCCAAGAATTGGAGACATGCCACCAAAGAAAGGCTGTAAGAAGAAGAACTTCAACAGCAGTGAAATTGAGGTACTGTTAAATAAACTTAAACAAAGTAAACGTGATTTTCCAGAGTGTCAGTACTGGTGTTATCAACAAGCATCTGATGGTACATGTTCACAGCCTCAGTCCTTTACACACTTTCCATTCATTGTCTGTGTAAGTAGCCATGCAATGCATTCTGGTAGCGTGGCGACACTGTTCGAGAGACAGGGCGTCGCATTGGCCGCTCCTCATTTGCATAAAGTTGAGGGCTAGGCTACTTTATGCAAACCAGGGGCGTCTGGCGCTACTCGCAGCCTCGGGAAACTCCTTAGAAACTAAGAGTTGTCAATCCAAAATAAAGACTCAGCAACTGCATGGCTTATTTCTCGCATAAATTGTTTTCAGAAACACATTTCGGTGAACTGTGTTTGTGATATAAGAGAAGAAAGTTTCCAAACGAGTCGCCATGTTGGTTCCGGTTTGAAAGCTGGGGGCAGCAGCCCACGAGAGAAAGCGTTTGTCCAATCTGTGTCTTGTGGCAGCCCATCAAGCGTCCAATAGGAAGCGAGGCAATCACGATAGAAAACGCCCCTGTGGACATGTACCATAACAGGAGTATGTAAGCCATTCAGAAGCTGGACGCAGTAGGGTTTTTATAGTCTTAATTGGGATCAATGGATCAATAGTCCAATCATTATAATTACCCTAAAACATATAATAATCTGAATTTGATTATATGATATTTATGCTTTTTTTTTGTGTTCTTCAAATTTAAAACTTACGTTTCCTTACGTTGGACGAATAATTTGTGGACTTTGGAAACAAGATGTTTTTTTCTTATCTTGTAAGATTGCTCTCGACCTCTAGTAAAAAGCTCTGTTTCCTAAGAGAAGAGCAAAAATAAGAAAACATTGGTGAATCCCAGAAATCAATGGGTACCAACAAAATAAGAACAAATCGTGGATACGAACAAAAATAAGAGGAAATTTGTTTGTATATCGCTTCCTTCCTGAGGCCCAATGGATCATAAAAATGTGTTTTGCCAAAGGCAGAGAACAACTGTCAATACTGTTATATTATTTTGAGATTTCAGGGGAGAGGGTGGTGTAGCTGTAGTAGTGTTTTAGAAAGTCAAACATAAAGTTCAGCTTCCCTTCGCACCCCAATAATTCTTGTACGGTCCCTAACTATGAACAGGACATGAGTGACTTCGCTGAATTGAAAGCTAACGTGGAGAAATCATGAATTGCACAGAAAAGTACCATGATGCATATTTGACAGTGCCTTCCTCGTGACTTCCAATCATTTGCTACAGAGTAATAAGCTTCTCCAAATCTCCGCTGGAGCACCCACACGTGGCGAGCTTTAATGAAGACACATTTACACGACAACCTTGTACAACTCATCACCACACACATTGTTTAGAAAGTTATTTGGTCCAGCGTACACCAGTTATTTTACACACATTGTTCCATCCAACGGTAACATTACATGCACATACACACATCCTTCTGGCGCTTCTGTGAAACTAGATAACACTTAAGTACTCGACATCCTGCAGCCACCATTACAAACCAGAATTGTATGAAGTGAAATAGTTCTACCACTTTGCTTTTGGTGCCTGGTAACATTAATATTTGTGACATTTTATCCGTGAACTATATGACCCTGGTGTTCACTATTTGGTTGCTGAGCTCCCAACAACAACAACAAATCTAACTCTACTATTACTTGTACAGTGGTTTGATAGCACCTGATAAGGTTATAGAAGTCCATTTAGTGTATTATTTCAGTAAGTGAATATATCATACAGCAGTTAGTTATGAAACCCTGAGGTCAGCCATTTAAATTCTTAATCACATCCACAGTTAATGAGATTATTAAATATCTTTACTCACTCTTATGACAACAGTCTCACTCAACACAGACAGACTGTACAGAGATGGCACATACAGCACACCACATACATCGTATAAACCACTGCATTTTGTTACCACAGTGAGGGTGATTTATTTCACGGCATCTTCTTGCAAGTTTTTGACAAGTGATTTAGGGATCATCATCCGTCTGACAAAGCTGGATGAAAGACAAAAATATTTCTGTCACAGCGGTTGCACAGCACCTCGCTCCTTCCATCTGTCTCTGTTTACTCCCATTTGCACATCTGACATAAAAGAATGAGCATAAATGAAAGATATCAGACGCGTCTATTTGCAAAGGGAGACAAGGTGGAACATGGGGAGAAAAAAAACATCCATGCTGTTGTAACAAGACCCATCAAAGTGACATTTCTCTTCTGATTTTCATACTATTATTTTTTTAAGGCCATATTTGGCGATGGGATGTTCTGATGTTCTCGCCTCTTTTCCTCCAAGATACAAACTAGGTTACCCATGTAAACAAAACATCCATCACTGGGATCTGCTGTCATTTTGTTTATCATTATCATGTTTTATTTGGATTTGGTGTTTGAGATGTGTTAAAAACTCACATTAAAGGGACAGTGATTTGGCAGCATCTAGTGGTCTGGTTGCAGATTGCAACCAACTGAATACCCCTCCGCTCACTCCTCCCTTTCCAAGACTGTGGTAACGTGAGCCACCGAGTGCAAAACCGTGGTAACGCCGTTTGCCTAAGGCCATCCTTACCATAATAACACTAATTTAGGAGCAACGGAAATCAGATAGGGGCTGGCGGCACCATGGTTTTGCACTCTGCGGCTCACGTTAGCGTAGTTTCACAAGCGTGTCGGAGAACTACAGCGGGCTTCAGGTAACCTGGATGTAGTGTTGACTCCAGTGGCACAACTTGTGTGAAAATGTGAAATATTACTTGAGGTGAACCATTACAGCAACAGGACAAGGGTGTAGGGCTGCATGAAACATTTGCAGCTACTAAAACTCTACTGTGGAGATTTATTTCTCTAGTTTCTATTATTCACACCATGCAGGACAGGATTTTACCATATTCATTTTTAAAAATCTGTTCTAATCTTTCACACCAACTCCGTTTCAATACATCGACAACACCAAACCTCTGCAATGAAAATGAGTGGAAAAAGGCACTATAGAAATATCTGATTCATGGCTGATCAATAGAGCCGGCTGGACAGAATAATTACTTTAGAGATCAACCTGAGAATTTAAAACGTAGCCATGTTTTTGATCTATATGCGCTTAACCCTCTTCTGAACTAAATAAACAAAAGCATCATAGGGGAGGATCCTGGGCCCTTCTCTTCTGATAGATGATAAGAACGAGACGACGTGAAGCTGCTCAGCTCTCAGGCTGCATTTGGGGTGATAACGTTACCAGATGGGCGGAAAGACTTCAAATACTACCCATTTTTCTCCCACTCCCACTCATATACTGTATAATTTGTATAATCACACTATAAAGGCTAAATTCACCCATAGGATACTCCCTAGGATGCTTCACCATTTTGGGGTTATATTGCTTTGAAGAGCTGGACTTTTTTGTTCTCACCCTGCCTCGTCTATTTCAGCTTCAGTTGGTGATTTCTGCCCCTTACTCAGACCACAACATGCCTTAAAGGCCTTCTGAGGTCAGTCTCGGTGGAGAAATTCCTCTGCCCTTTATGCGATGGATTTTTCTCCCTGTATGATGGTGGAATGAAATGGAAGCTCCTCTTTGTTTTTTATTTTACTTTCTTTCTCATTGATCATTGATTTAGGAAGCTAAAATTATTTTTATATCAAATATCACTGAAGTTGCACTGGAAATATGTCAGTGTAACATCAAGTTTAGCCAGTTATTAAAGGTGCAATGTGTAACATGTAGCCACCTGGCCCAAAGAAATAATGGTCAGCATTTCACTACTACTATTATGATGGAGTATTAGGGCCACATTGAGAGGAAAAAAATAAAGTCATAGGTTTAAGAGAAAAAAAGTCATAATATTATGACGATAAAGTCAATATTATAAAGTAGTAATTTTACGTGTTATTTTAGAGGGGAAATAGAGCAGCGTGCCACCCGTGTGAAAATGAGAAACGTGGAGCATCTTGTGAAGTTATAGTTTAGTTTCACAAATAACAAAATGCTTCATCTTTTGCCACATCGGCACCACATTATCATAAGTAACAGGTCCTGGAAAAGATTGTGAAAAAAACTGCATTTATTCCGAAGAAAGAACCACACGGACCTGGGGGAAATTGCTTCTTTTGTGGAGGAGGAAATTACTTTTTTTGTCGTAAAGTGATGACTTTATTCTTGTAATATTACGACTTTTTTTTCTTGAAATACTATGACTTATTCTCATCAAATTACGGATTTTTTTTTCTTCTCAATGTCACCCTAATACTCTGTCGCATTACTGGGTCCATACAATCTAAATTTAAAGTCAAAAAGCTAACTACTAACTAACAGCTGGGCAAGAATATGCAAAATTTGAAATTTTAATGTTTTAAACTAAAACTCTGGCCAGATCTTACACATTGCACCTTTCAGGGGAATACGAAAAACACACCATTAAACAAGAATAGCACTGTGTGATATGGACTAGTTTTGCTGTAAAGAGCAACCTAACACCATCTTAAAATGTTGTGTTTTCTGACCTCCATGGGCTAACATGTCACCTTGCTGCAGTGATGTAGAAGTGTACTCCAGGGTGTGTCAGTACACTGTGAGCACACTTCTGACCACACCCAACACCAGCAAATCCACTGCTATTCAGTGATGTATTGCATTACTGTTTTAACTGTTTTAAGAGTTTTTTTAAGAGTGCCGATATTTCCTTTAATCACCAATATGGGACATATGCAATCTAATGGGCAGGATGGGTTTGCTGTACTTCATTTCAATATTACAACCATATAATTTTTATACTAAACGTGTGTGTAATTTGTCGACATCGAACATTAAAATCACGAGTTGACAATTACACGACATGACGGGGTGCCTCCAGTGTTACTTCGAGGTGAACAGTGATAAGACGCATGACGACAAGTGCCACAATGACAACAAAGATGCTTTGGATTAGTGAAAAAGTAAAAAAAAAAAATCACAATCTTGAGTCTCAGTGATTATGGACATACACTCAGTACAGTAATTTGTAAACAAAATATACACATACATACTGTACCTTGTTCTCTAAATCTACAGTGGAAATCTTTTCTGTTTTGGTTATTTTCCATCTTAATTTCATTGGCTTATTTTTATATAATCCATTTAATTTATCTACGTCTATATTTACAGAACTTATATACTATCATTGGGTTCAAAACTAAAAGGATTATCTAGTAAACACGTTGCTAACTTTACAACTCTCCTCAAAGTGCAAGACTGCGATGGGAGAAAGTGCATGAGTCCTGCCAGCGAATCCCTCCACAACCAGCGTAAAGAACCATCATCTTACTGTAATATGTATTCACACATCAAACCATGCTGATTGAGCAAGCACACATCAAAACCTTTCACTTAAAATCTTCATAATTCCGGCATGACAACATCATATGGACTGCATAACATGTTAAGCAAAGCAAAGTGGACTGTAGCGTCCTCATTAAAGCTACAGACAGCAGTGTGGTGTAGTGATATAGTCTGGAGACAGTAAGTGCATTTTAATCAGATAAACGCTCGCCTCTCCACTCACACTTCAGTTGGCTGGACACGAGGTGGCACGTCTAAATCTGTTACTTGGCAAGAAATGTGCCACTGGAAGGCAACAACAACATGTATCCTTGCTTCAATTTCAGAAGTTATTAGAGAATTTTTCTTAAAAACATATATAATAGAAAGTATACCCACAGGTATTATTACTTGCAATTAAATAGTATAACTATCCAGTTATAAAATGATGTGCCACTTTCTGGACTTCCTGATGAGATTTAGGCACCAATTTGAAGTCACAGCCCGAAAGCCGTCCATCTACATTAAGATTTCTTGCAACATTTGGTTTTCTGGGACATCGTATAAGCCACAAGAGATTCAGTTTTTACTTCCAGTATCTAAATCTTGCCAAGCAATATTATCCAAACCTCTGCCCACTTGCCAAGATTGTACTCATTGCTTAGCAACACTGGCTTACTTGACATTCAATCAAAGAGAACTTGTTGTGCCCTGCAAAGCACAGTTAACTACATGAGTGATAAAACAAATAAGATGAGTTTATCCGCCTTTGAAAGTGTTGGTAGTACAAAAGTAGGCTGCAGATTTGATGGCATTTACTGTTAGATTTTTTTGTTAAAGACCCTGAAAACCTATTTCTCAATCTGTTTCTTTCAATGAGGGATGTGATCCTGTATGAGCACAACATTTTCTGCCAAAGTTTCGGTGTAATCAATTGCAATTCATCATCAACTGTTTCATCTTAATTCAATTAGGATGAAACAGTTGTGGGGTTGTTACTTTATGTTGTTAATCAAATCAAAGGATCAAACCACACCCACACAGTCCTGATGACGCAGATTAGCTGAGATTTTAAGTGTTCAACAAATATTTTTCTTAAAGTAATACATCCACAGAGCTTTTAGCAAGATGTAATTTGTATTTTACCAAATAAAAGTATGGCTTTTCCTGAAAAAAATTTGTGTTCACATGCTTTAAGTTTTGCTTTTCATACAGTTATTTTAAGCCAAAACGAAACGTTTTTGTTGCCTAAACCTAAAGAAGCTGTTTTGTTTGTGTTCAAAAGATAACGTTTAATTCAGTTTTACGTGATAGAACATGTTGCTTTTAAGTTTTGCTTTCACTTTTACAACGTAGCAGGCGTAGCAGGCCCCTTCTGACCCACATCTATGGTGCTTATAGCATCCAATAACGCCTATTTAATGGCCTGATTTAACAGTCGGATCTGGTGTTTTTTTTAACATACTGTCTAGGCTCTTTTGAAGTGGGAGGCTGGGAATTTGTGGCACACTGCTGTGTGTGGCTTTACGTCAGCTGACAGTCTTCCTCTAGCGAGTACTGTATGCAGCAACACGACACATCTGGGTCACAATAGCCGTACATTTACATCCTCAGGCTCAATGTCGCGTTCACAAATGGCAGTTCCACTTGCTAAATACATACACACACACACACACGCACAAAAAAAAGTTTCAAAACCCAGCCGGACCAGAAATCATTTTCACACCAAACAAGAGAACATCACAATCCAGATTCTTTATGCATGCAGCGTGTGAACACACCATTGTCCTGGTTTACTAAGCGTTTGTTACAGGATCACAGGTGGTTTTGCAGAGTGTAAATATCGAGCTACGTGTAACCTTTTAGCCTGACGAGTACATGTTTTAACACTCACACGGGAGATTCAGGCTCATATCGATAACTTCACGCTTTGATAAGACTTGAAGGTGACATCATTTAAGGGCGAATTCGTCCCGGTTTCATTATTCCCGCCTGCATCTCTGCTTGTGAAATAGCTCCTGCTGACAAATCCTTAGTAAATCTGTGTGGATAAAAGTTGCAGGTGAGGCATGTGAAGTGTCCCATGGCTCATGATTCTCTATTGTGAAGAGTGCAGTCGTGTGTTAACGAATATTTACAGTACCACAGACAACAACTAGAGGAAGAGAGACTTGGCAATGCTTCAGTACTATCACATAGACACAGACTGCGGAGTCTGTAATGAAGTGTAAATGTACGTGGGGGGGATTGTGTTTGTGTTTGTGTTTGTGTGTGTTTTTCTTGTGCACTCCTGCTGTCCTCCTCCTCCTCCTCACTGTGTGGGGGAGCAGTCGTCTAAATCCAGCAGCTCTTTGACCAGTCTCTCTCCAAACTGCGCTCGGCTGTAGCGTTTGACCGTGTAGGCGTCAGACATCTTGTAGAGGATGTACGCGTTGTTGATGGCGATGCTGATGCTCAACCAGAACACCTGCTGCCAGGTCTTGTTGGGTTTATGGAAGATAAAGTACCTGTTGGAGAAAAAGAGCAACTTACCAGACCAGGTAAGGATGTATCTGTTGCTTTAAAGCCAGAATATGTCATGTTACGTCTAAGATAGGACTGATTCAGGCAAGAAAGCAGGTTAAAGACTACATGGTGATTGTATCATCTTGAATCAACTTGCTAAGTTGTACATACTTGCTGTACTTGTCGTCATATTTGCAGATGTAGCTGAGGTGCGCCGCAAAGGCCTCAACAGCCAGGGGACATGGGATCTCGCCACTTTTCCGCTTAATGATGATACCTGCCACAAACACACACAGACACACAACACAAAATGAGAGACATACAGCAGTGATCCCAGTGAAGGGACTAATTTTCTCCAGACTCTGTGGTCAACAACCAGACAAGGGAGAGGAAAATAAGCGCTCCTTTACCCGAGGGAGGCTGCCCAGGTGTGCCTCGTCACTATTTCTGTTTTTAGCTGGTGTCTTCATTCTTTGCTCACTGCAGGGCTGCTTTATTTAATGGGCCTTTTTCACAGCAGGAAATGCAACTAATAACATTAATGATGGTTTCGTTCCATTGAAGTCCCAGTAAGCTGTGACAGTGAGCCAGCATGCACAATAACAGGTAGGCTATATGTAAATGTAAATGCAGTCATCGTTAATGTGTGTAACTAATAACATTTCCTACATGACTGGTTGAACACTCAACTTTCTGGACTGTCGTTGGTCTTTGCTTGAGATTCTTAACCAGGAAAAAAAAACTCAGATGTTCTGGGAACCTTAAAGGTGCAGTGTGTAGGATTTAGAAATCTAGCGGTGAGGTTACATATTGCAACCAACTGAAATTTCTCCCGTGTGCCAAGCATGTTGGAGAACTACGGTGGCCAACGTGAATGAAAACGTGAATGGCCCTATCTAAAGCCAGTGTTTGGTTTGTCCGTTCTGGGCTACTGTAGAAACATGGCGGCCGGTTCCATGAAGAAGACCCGCTCCCTATGTAGATATAAACGGCTCATTCTAAAGTAACGAAAATACAACGATTCTTATTTTCAGGTGATTAGACACTAAAGAAAACACACTTGTTAATATTATATACCATTTATGCTAATATATCCCCAGAAATGCTACACACTGTACCTTTAAATTTCTCCATAACTGTCTGGAAAAAACACCTCCTGAGTAGATGCAGAATTATGCTTCACTTCATATCACCTAGTTAAAATAGCAGTGAACTAAACCTAGACTCATTATAATCATGATTATTATCATCGTTATCATACAAAATGCTTGCTGATTGGTCTGTATCAGGCTAAAGAGGATTTTCAGACTTGAATCTTGCGGTAAAAACAAACTTTCAAGTTGTATACCGTGTGAGTGTTAAATGAAACTACAGATTTTATAAACAGCAATATTTCTATACATACATTGGTTAATGTAGGTAGGAGATTAAAATAAAATTGAAACATCTCGATAATGGTGCCGTTACACCACGTTGTTTCAAATCAGATTTATCATTCATCATCATGCAGACATTTTGTTAAGTGCCATTGAGTTAATCATATAATATAATCTCTAATCATGACAGGGTTTTATTGTATGTGTCATTATAAGAACAAAAGTTGTGGTTGGCAACTTTTGCTCTCCTTTTTGAACAGAGTGAAAAACACTTGCAACCAAACACACACATGCCCACGCACACACAGAGGGGAGAGAAAATCAATATTGCATAATAACAGTTAAACTGATCCGGGGCTTCGCTTACACACTCTTCATTCAAAGAGCTCAAACACACTGCAGCGCTGCAACTGAGTATAAAACCTAACAAAACGGTTTAAGGGAGAGTGGATTACGCCATAAGAGGAGGGGGAATACCATGATCCTGTCGCCTCTTGGAAATGGATTATCATGGATTAGAAGCTCTCATTGATTTTTCCCGACACGAATGCTTAACGATGTGTCAATTTCACCTGACGGTGACTAAAGCAAATTTTAATTTTACATTACGGCATATTTCAGGTTTCCTATAACTATAAATACATTCATTTTGTGCAGTAATGCATATTGTGTGTACCGTCTCCTGTCAGTGCTAAAATTCTTAAAATATTTATAATTCAAATCTGATTTTAGAGTTTTAGTCCTGGGTGCAGCAGAGCACCGTTTACCTTGTTTTGTTGGGGAGTAACCGTTGGTGAGGAACCGGAAGTGTCCCTTGTTGTACCAGCTGATCAGTGACATGGTGCCTTTCATCATCACTCGTGATTGGCCGCGCTGCGCTGGCGTGGAGCCGCAGACCAGCATGTTTTGCGGTAATCCCGTACAGTCGCTCTTCCTGGTGCTCAACAGACCACAACAGTAGATATCTGGGGAGGGAGAAATACAAACACATGTTAACATTTATATAAATAACTCTGCCACAGTCGTCTAGTACATACACTGATTGTGAGAAATATACTGTACAGACACTTATTTACTATAGATGGAATACTAACTAGAGATTAACTG
Source organism: Helicolenus hilgendorfi (assembly GCA_916700815.1). NCBI lineage: Eukaryota > Metazoa > Chordata > Actinopteri > Perciformes > Sebastidae > Helicolenus > Helicolenus hilgendorfi. The sequence goes on along the minus strand of CAKALG010019778.1, from coordinate 13,219 downwards.
ATTAGTAGATTAATTGATGTTGTCGACTGACAAAATTAATTGGCAACTATTTTGATTATTAGTTAATCATTCAAGTTGTTTTTTTAATGCAAGGATTTCCTGGTTGCAGCTTCTTAAATACGAATATTTGCTGGGTTTCTAAGTCTTCCATGATATTAAAGCTGACAGTTTTATCAAAATAACTTTTTATTATATTAAGTCAAAGTTACCGTCTGCAGCCTTAAACTAAATCTTTTGTACTGTTGGTCAAACAAAACAAGACATCTGAATATGTCAATTTAGACTTTGAGAAATTGCAATGGGTATTTTTTACTATTATAATCTATTAATTGAGAAAATAACCAACAGATTAATCAAAGAAATTAAGATAATTGTTAGGTGCAGGCCTATTAACATAAATGACATAAAGCACATAGCTGAAACGATGAGCCAATTATTCAGTTGATCGACGAACAATTAGACAATTATAAAAATAACTGCCGATTATTTTTTAATAACTTTTGATCATTTTTATTTAAGTTATTTTTTAAGAAAAAATCCCCTGGTTGAAACATCTTAAATTTTAGTATTTGTTGATTTTATTTTTCTTCTGTGATTGGAAAGTAAATACATTTGGGTCACCTCGGGCTTTAGGAAAATGCAATGGCCATTTTTTTCCCTGTGTTCTGATATTTCATAGAACAAACGATTATTTGAAACTTGAATTGCTATATAATAACTCCTGAGCATTTATTGTGCTTTTCATGCATTCTGCCTCTGAGTTGAACCAAAACTCAGAGAACAAACTACTGTAGACTGTTTATCTCTCTCACAGATGTACCACTCCTTCTCTTCTTATCATGCCATCTCTGTCTTTCCACCCATTCAATTTCTTCATTTCTTACATGGATGAGCAGCGGCGAAACAATCATGTGGCTGAGTGCTGCTGATTTGTTAATGTTCTCAATTTGGAGAATGATTTCTATCTGTGTAGTACATGTATGTATGTGTGTGTGTCCACAGTAAATGCTGCTGAGGTAATTAACTCTGCAAATTAATCCAGTATGATAAAATTGAAAGAAAAATGTTGGACAATGCCTTCACAAGCATAGAATTTTTTTTCTCAGCTGAATGCCTCATGGTGGCTGCGCCCAATTAGGATGACAGAATATTGATTATATCTCCGGACTGCGGCTCTGCCCGGTTGAGTTTAAAATATCTCTCCTGTTATTGTTTAGTGAAAGAGTGATGACGAGAATGTAAAAACTTTTCAATTACCAAGTCGCGCTGATGAAATCGTCAAATAAGTCTGATCTGTTTTGCTGAATATTTGTTCTCTTCACTGATTCGCTAATTTTTAGCCTTTTATGGCATGATGACGTTGTCCCACATTTGTTATTATTACAGAAGAAAAAAACAGGTCACTGAAGAGAATTCAAATGTGACTCACCCTAACCACAACAGGATTATGCTTTAAAAAAAATATGCCTTTTGGTGTAATGAGCATAAAAATCAAAGCAGTTTCTGTGGAAAAGATGGATTATCTGCACAAAATATCACAATTTCGTGCCGACCATCACGAAAATATGTGAAATTTGTGTCTATGTACACAAATCACTACATTAAATTTTGTGACTATTTCACAAACTGCTGTGCGACAAACGGCTGCACATATTGAAAATATGCTGTCAGCTATTACAGTAACCGTAAGACAAAAAACCCTGTTTGGATTCAGAAGTTCCAGTTGTCAGATGTTACAGTAAGTGGTCCTGTTTCTTTTAAGGGTCCACTTTATATTGATTTTTTGAGCTGTGACAAGGCTAACCACTCCCCGCTGCATCTTCCATGATGTATTGTGCAAGTCAAAAGACAATTAAGTCTACTGCAGTAAGGACAGTGAGGACAGATGAAGATGAATCATTCTAGCAGCATACTGTAGTGCTGTCAAGTCTCATTTGAAGGTGAAATGCAACAGACTGGCTTCCTCTCTTTGCTGCTTAGCCTGGAGACGCAACACGACGAAAAACAAATAATCAAATAAAAAATGCAAAGAGTGAGGGAGATGAGGAGAGAGACGACAATCTGTACACCAAAGCAGAAAATGGAGAGGAGGAGAGATGCCAGAGGAGGAGCAGGAAGGTAGAAAAAGGACGGAGACAGACCAATACGTAGATACGATATATCTGCTGTTACAAGTTATTTGTGTACCTTGTTTGCTGAATTCGGTGAAGAGGCCGAGGCTCGTGATGGACGGCCCGGTGAAGATGATGGTGTTCTTGCCGGAGATGTTCTGGCAGAGCTGCTTGGCCACGAGGCTGTGGAGCTGAGGCTTGTTCTTCAAGGTGGCCAGACTGTCTGTACCTTCCTTCAGATGGACTGAGATCTGCGGTGCGGGGGGAAAGAGACAGGACATAAAAGAGATATAGAACCAGCAAACTTGATTTCAGCTTTAAGTACCATTTTAGTGTCCTCTATAGGTTAGAAAATCCTGCAGCTATTACTGTATATAAGTCCTAACCCTCTGCAAGGCTGCAGTTTTCATTTTAAAACATTGTGTGATGGAACAAACAGCATGTTGACAATTGTTCATCTTAAAAGGGGAACACCACCTAAATTAAGAATCCCAATATGTTATTTCCGTGGCCTAGTAAAGTTCAATCAATATGTGTGAACATGAGCTACTCACTCTCAAAGCCAGTCTCAAACTTGTGATGTCATTGGGTATAACATCTGGAGCTGCTCTATAGACAATGAATGGGAGACTGATTTTGTTTGTTTTAGTTTTTCATACCCAAATGAGCTTTATTCTATTGAAGTTCTCAGTTGCGAAACAGAAAATGTTCCGATATACTAATTTCCCTGGGTGCTCTCAGTGTCACCTAAGACATCTTTCCCCATTCATCGTCTATGGAGCAGCTCCACCCTATGACATCACAAAGTTGAATTTTAGCAATCTAGTTTGTGGATTTGGGAGAGAGTTGTTCATGTTTACTAATATTTTTTGGACTGTCTTAGACCATAGGAATAACATGAAAATGGGCGTAGTTCCCCTTTAAAGTCTCACCTGTAGGCTAAAACCTTGTTCTGAGGTAGCGCTGGAGAAAAGGCCAAAGAGTTGTTGTAATAAAAATCTACTTGGATTCATGTCTGCATTTGGTAGATTTCATAGTAATATGCTGATATCATTTATGGGAAATAACTTGAGTACAGGTGGCCAAATTAAAAAAAATTCCCTCCAGACGTTCCTGGTATATCGCGTTCACAAGAATGCAACAGATGTACGTACGTACAGACATGGACAACCGGACAACCTGAAAACCTAATTCCTCTGGCCATGGCTATCGCCGGTTGCGCGGAGGCATGAAAACTTACATTTCAGCCTGATGGTGTAAGAAGAAAGCTCATAAAGTGTCTAAAATTAAAATAATTCATCCTCTAGAGCGCATGAATGTGCTCAGTAAATGTTATGGTAATCTGCCATATAAGTTTTGAAACTTTAAGTTAGGCCCTAACTTTTGAGAATTTCCCAAACTCTCTTCAAACTGTTTGGGGATGACAGAGTTGTTTTAGGAGCGCCCACTGGGGCTGAGAATATGAATATTTCATGACAATCTGGCCAGCAGTTGTAGAGATATGTTGCTCTGGATCAAGGCAGACTGAGCCGTGCTTCTTACAGCTCAACACACTGGTACATGGTGCCCTTGAAGATGCAAGTCTCAAAGAAATATGAAGAAGAGCTTCCAAAGAAAGCCATCATCAAATTTATAGAAACAGAAATGTACAGCCACAAACAGTCAAGTGTCCTTCTTGCAAGCCGAATGGCATTAGCCTGATTAGCCAGCATCTACGCCAGGCCTTTAGCTATTACACTAAGTGGTCAGTCCATGGCTCCGTGTGTTTGTGTGCGCTGGCTAATGGAATCTCATCGATTCACTCCATTAACTCGTTTTATTTCTTAGATTTTTTTTTCTCTCTCCCTCGACACAATTCATTTAAAGAGAGAAGATCTCAAAGCAGACACACATCGGCGGACTGGTAAAGGTCGAGTGACTGCCAAATGGCCACCAGTCAGTGTGAATGCTAATGCTCATTTGTTAAATGGATGGGATAATGGGAGATGACTTTAAATAATGGAGATGCTTCTTGCGCACAGCTCGTTTTACACAGGAGATTTGGGATTATGAGAAAAAATTATGAATCTATGTTATTTTTTTTTAATTTGATATAAAGCAATGATAACGAATAGAGAGGGAAAAAAGGCAAATTAAAATTCAGATTGTGGTTGGTCCTCTCTCCACTAATGTAGTAATTCTGGACTACATCCAGGATAAAGAAGGAAACTTCCCCTGTGGTGTTGTTTTAATATGCCTGAGATCTATTTATAGGTTCTCTGCAGTGAAAAGCCTTTTCTTTACAATGTTGTATTATTGTATTGCTGTACTTCCTGCCAGATTTTTCCAAAAGCCTGGTAAAGTTTGTCATTGGGCAGGTCATTCTCAAACCTGAAAAAGAAATGCTTACATGATAATTATGTGCTGGACCAGGTGATACTGTTAAAGAATTAAAGATTAAAAGATCTCTTCCCATTGTGCCTCCAATGCAAGTGATGGGGGACAAAATCCACAGTCTTCAGTCCGTGTAAAACTTAATTAAAATGTTTATCTTTAGTTAGAATGAGGCTTCAGCAATCTGAGACTAGAATGGATGAGATTAGACTATTCAAGTGGTTATCTTTCAAAGCTACAGTCACCCTCCACCGCAGCTCGACACAGAAACCAAACAGGGATTTTCGTTCTAAAAAGACTGTAACTCTAGAAGATAACCACTTGAATTGACTAAACTTAGACTGCTGAAGCCTCATAATAGCTAAATCTATTTTTCGAAAAAAAACAAGGACTGTGGATTTTGTCCGCCATCACATTAAAAGTACATTAGGAAGGGATCTATTAATGGCCAGTATGAACAGGAGGAATGATTACAGCGAGCAAAACCTGTTTCAATGTTCATACGGACACCTGACTATTGTTATAAAACAGACTTGAATTATCAACTGACAGTATCCTTTAAGGTTATGGTTAGCCATATACTACATTGATGTAGTTATGATTATTAAAGACTGTATATAAAGATGGACGACATGACATCTTCCTAAAAGTGACGCCAAAACATCTCGATCTCCCCCTGGTGGCTGGCTGCAGTATAGCTCATAAATCCCGCCCCCTCCATGTTAGCGGATGGGACACGGGCCAAACTAAAAAGTCAAAGTACACGTCAGATACATTTTTCCCAAATATGGTTTCTGTCATTTCAGGTAGTTCTTATCACGCTGATGTATGTTCAAGGGTTCATTTTTCTGATAAATGTGTTTTAATTGAGTTATTTGATGCTATAAAAAGGGGATAAAATATCATGATTGACAGCTGCTCTGAGTGAAGTAGTCACGCAGCTGGAGACTCGGGAATTGCACGAGAGAGGAGCTGTAACTTCAACTTTCCATAACTGTCACAAGTGTGTGTAATAGAACATGTGTCCATTTGATCATAAATGTAGTTATAGAGATATTATGGTTATTTGTTGTGTTAGGTGGCTCATGTTAACAGGGTGTAGCCGTGCTTGGGCCTCGATAATGTGGCTCTAGCTCACTGATCACTACTGCGCAGACTCTGGCTCCAAATGATGTCAAAATCTCAAGATAGCACCTCCCGTTTCCAGGATATTTTGTCTCCACTTCCATCTTTATATACAGTCTATGGTCCACACTTGGAACTGGGATTATTTTCAACCAAACAAATAGTCCCTCTGAAACGGTGACCACAATACAATTCCCTTCACCTTGTATTGGTGTAGAGGTAGTCATTTCAGAGACTGATATCTCAAAACCTGGACAAATAAAACCAGAAGCATTTGTTAAAAACGTCTAGCAGCATAGCTAGATACCACTGGAGGTAAATGCATTATGTCAGTGAAGGTCCTTTTCAGTATAGCAGTGCAAACCTGTGTGTGTGTGTGCCTGCATGTGTGCGAGTCCTGCAAAATATTTATACAGTGATAAAAAAATCTATTTAACATCCTGCTTTCTGGAGGAAAAATAAGTGCTTTCACTATACAAGCTGGGCATCCTGCCTCACAAATACTGGATAGTAGTTAGGAGGTTGCCTCCATCTGTTGTCACCAATTTAACAATACAGAATAAACACTGTATATAACATCTTGCAGTTGTGGTTTTTACTGTTTTCTTCCTCCTCTGGTAATGGTACTGGTTGGTCAGGTCTGTCAGTCCTCCTGCAGTCCCTGGCCTCAGTTAAATGGTGGTGTTACATAAGCAACAGGCGTAGGAGTAGAAGGTTGCAGTAAGGGCAAGGTTGTTAGTGAGCAGAGCAGCCTTGCCTGCCAGATCTAATCCTGAGCCAGCAGCTATTCAAATCTAAAAGGGAAATATGACAGCCAATATTTTTTTCCCAGAAGGTATTTCTCATCTCAAGAGGAGTATGATCTGTTTTTAAAAATCAAACTTTGTGTTTTATGCCCCCAAATGTGATTTTATTCTTTGTATTGCCGGCAAGTAATTGGTTGAATGCAAAATGATGCAACATCGACAACCAGAGAATGAGATTTGGTGAAGATCAAAGTCTTTGATGTTTTCTAGAGAGGCGTTTTGCCTTCAGGCAGACTGAAGACTTTTTCTTGCATTTTTGATGTACAATATTAGATTTCTGCCATGAAGTTTGAAAGCAGCAAATTAAAATACCTTCAAAGCCAACACACAACCTCTCTCATCTCTTCACTCTCTCTTGCATCTTTTCACACTCAAATCAGGTGGGCCGGCTCTAGCCCTTTCGGGTGCCCTAGGCAAAATTCGGATTTGGAGCCCAATTTGGAACCCTAACCATGGCCCCGTATACCGTAACACATATCAGACATCACAATGACAAAAATTAAGGTTTTTATTTCCATAAATAACTGTATTTATTATAATATAAAGTTGGTCCCTGATATTATTTGCTGAAAAGCGTTTAGTCAGTTTCAATACAATTTATACTTTATTTCTGTACCTGACAGATGAATCCAGTGGAGGTGCACTGTCGAACCCAGAGGCTGAACTTCCTCTTCTTCCTCTTCCTCAGCTCTCTTTCCGTACAGGTGGTGATGAACACCGGATCCTCGTCTATCAATGGCTCATGAAGAACCTGGAGACACACGGGCGATGTTAGTGTACACGTGAGTTTGTCTTGGTGGATTTTTATATAACCGTGTCACAAGAAAAGTACACAATGAGTTCCTGGAATAATAGCTGTCCTTGAGGAGGGAGATAAAAAAGCCTTTCTGTGTGAGGCATCAGAGCGGCGTTGTGGATGATGTAACATTACAGCTAAGGGTTAGAGAGACAAGGCAGCCAATCGAAGATCCTCACAAGCCTTGTATGTGTTTGAGTGCGATACTGTAGAGAGAAAAAAACACTGTTCAGAAACACATTCTCAACTGTGCAGATCTGTCTGCAAAACCATTCAGAAGAATGCCTTTCACTTGTTTCTATTGTTTCAATTGTTGCATTTGTTATATTTGCATATTTCTTTCCATCTGTTTGTTTACATCTTTCTTTCCATAACCACTAAAAACCAAAATGAACAAAGCAAAGACAGTACTTTTATGGTCTGTGCTTGACTATTCTAGCTTCAGACCAGATCCCCATGATAAATAAACAAAATAAAAATCTAAATAGACGAGGCATGACTGCTACTTTGTACTGAATTTTGCCTGATGCAATAAATTCAGTGAGCCCTGGGGGGAAAAACTCAAAGAAGTTGTCAGTGGTTCTGCTGTCTGCTAAGCATGGTGCGAATTGATGCTTTTAAATACGATGGAAAATAAACACATCATTACTTCCGTCTGGTCGGAGAAACAGAACACTGAGAGCTAGCTTCAGCAGGAGCTTTGTTCCTTCTGCAATAGCAGCCCTGAACCCTCTGCCTCACTGACACTATTGTGAGCTGGGATGAAATGAGAGCATTCATGAAGATTTTGTGAACTACTTGTGTGTTATCTGATCTGTATATCTGTACGGGCTATGTGCCACTACTGTATGCGTATATCTGTATGTTTCTGTGTACTGGCTGTGGAAACAAATATCCCTCTTGGGACAAATAATCTTAGAGTATTCTCCACCTTTAAAGCTGCAGTCAGGAACTTTGATCAAATATGATAAAAAGTATTCGGTAGAAATGTTAATTTACAGTAAAAGTAACGCTCTGCATCTATCTTTTCGCCTATAAAGCTGCAGTATGTAATTTATGATAAAAAGCTATTTTGATAAAACTGTCACTATATCCTGACAGTAGTGCATGAGACAGGTAATCTGTGAAAAACAGGTTCTCTGCCTCCTCCTAGTGCTCCTAATGGCAATTGCAAGATTTCAACGTGCCCAAAGAAAAACAAAAAATCAGAGCTAAGGAGTTTCTAAAGCATCTGTCAATCACTGCTCACGAAACTGGCGAACTCTGATCAAACTAGGCAGCGCTTATAAAATATGACTCAATATTCTGTTACTGTAATGCCTATTTCTTGCCTCAAATGTTTTCAGAAACATCTTGTAGTGTACTGTTTAGCTGTAAAATGAGAAAGTGACCCAAGTGTGACCCGACTGCCATGTTGAAAACCGCCCACCGGCCTGAGCACATTTTCTCATTTTATAGCTAAACAGTACACTAAAATATGTTCCTGAAAACATTTGAGACGAGAAATAGGCATTACAGTAACAGAATCTTGATTCATATTTGATCAGCGCTGCTTAGTTTGACATTTTGATTGGAGTTCACAAGTTTTGTGAGCAGCGACTGACAGCATCCCAAAGACTCCTCGGCTCTGATTGGTTGTTTTCCTTCAGGAGCAGTGAAATCTTGCTAACGCCATTAGGAGCACCGGAGGACACAGAAGAACATGATTTTTTTTTCATAGATTATCTGTCTCATGCACTACTGTCAGGATATAGCGACAGTTTTATAAAAATAACTTTCTATCATACTTGCTCAAAGTTACCGACTGCAGCTGAAACGATTAGTCAATTAATTGATTAGTCGATCGCCAGAAAATTAATCTGCGACAATTTTGATATTCAAGTAATCGTAATTAAAGCAAAAATTACAAAAAATAATCACGTTCCAACTTCAACAACAACAGTTTTCCTTTGTTTCCTATAATAATAAACTGAATATTGTTGCGATTTGTTCCCAAAAAAGTCACTACTGCTTGATCTGTTGTGGTCATCAATCAAATCAATAATTGAACACAATTGAAGAAATGTCAAAGTATATTTCAAAAGTAGGGTGAACTGTGCCATCTTCCTCATGTGCATTTATTATTTTCCGGGTCTGCTCACTGTCTCTAAATAGTTAGGATGGGTCAGATCAGATACTGGGGATGAATTTCCCAACGGGGATTAAAGAAAGTATTAAAAACTGGCACACATTTACAAATCCAAACACACACAAACAGAGGCATTAACTGCACAAACACACAAAACCAAACATCATGTAACCCTTCCTAAGACTACAAGCGTGGTACACCTAAAACCTGGCCAAATATTTTCCCAGAGATGCTTTCAACCACACAACAAATATTTGCATTTCAAATGTCTCTCGGCTCTCCCTTCCTCCTGTGTCTTCCCCGCCTCCTCCTCCTCCTGCTCCGTCAGGATTTGACTAAAGCTGAGTTGAGCAGTGACCAAAAGCTCTGTGCTGCTCTACGACAAAGAGCAACAAGTCATTTCCAAGTCAAATATGGAGTTATGGATAATACAAGTGGAAAATTAATGAGGCTATCTAGCCTCTGGATGGATGACATCACCAAACCACAATGGCCTTTTAAGAGATATCATGTAGCTGCCACACTAGAACGGCGGTTAGCTACTGCAGCATGTTTCTCTTGGTGACCAGATATTTCTGTGCACCTTATCGTAACGGCTGAGAACAAGGTGGTTACATTTGCACGCTTCAAGTTAATCATTTGCACGGGTTCACTAATCCTGTATTGGACAAAGAAAGGAGGAAAATCCATCCATCTACTTGCTGTCTTGCAGTGGATGTTCTGTGAGGACTGCGACAAATGCTCTCAAAGATTTTACACTTGCAAATCAATACAAAGCAGTGTCAACAGATCATCGGCGACTGCAAAACTGCCAGACTTAACACAGAAAATGTGAAGCGTCGCTGTCAAAAGGAGCCAACATAACATGCAAATATTCAGCAGCGATGTGGTTCACACACGCACACGCATCATGTTGAATAATGCTAAGTAGCAGATAAATCCAGGTCACACAGACTCAGTCGAGAAATATCCTGTATTCGAATAAAAATATTGAGGACACAGCTCCCTCCCTTTGTTTATTTCCTGTCAATTAAAAATAGAGCTGTATTGATTTGTTAATTAATTGATTAGTTGATCTGCAGAAATTTATCAGCCACTATTTTGATAATCAAAATGGGCTCTTTTTTAAAGCAAAAATGCAGCAAATTTTCTTGTTCCAGCCTCTAAAATGTGAATATTTGCTGGTTATTGTTGGGTTTTGGATTGTTGGTACTATACATACAGTACAACTTTTGGAAATTGTAATGGCCATTTTTCTCTATTTTCTGACATTTTATGGACTGAATGATTAATTGATTCCTCGAGAAAATAAACAACAGATTAATTAAAACTCAACTGTGTCAGTCATTAAACCTGCAGTAGGCAGAATATTTCTTTCAATATATTGTAATTCAAGTGATTCATATTTGATCAGTGCTGCCTAGTTTGACCGTTTCATCAGAGTTCGTGAGTGATTGATAGCTGCTCAGAGACGGCAAGGCTCCAGCTCGGCTCTGATTGGTTGTTTTCCTCCGGTCTGTGAAATCTTGCAGATGCCATTAGGAGCACCGGAGGACACAGAGGCACATGATTTTTTCAGATTACCTGTCTCATGCACTACTGTCAGGAAATAGTGACCATTTTATAAAAATGACTTTTTTAAATCACATTTGCTCCAATTCTACCTACTGCAGCTTTAAATGTGCAGATTACTTTCAATTGTCTGTGGAGCAACAGTTTCAGTCTGTGCCACTCTCACTATCTGGGCCCACTCTCTGCCCCTGGCACCGAAAACCAAGAGATAAAACAAACTGGCCTAGATACACATGCACTGCTAATAACGCACACACACGCTGTCTGACAGCCGGTTGTTCCTCACCGTCTCAGTTTAGTTGTTTTGATACCTAAGTGGATAGAGAGCACTAATGTGAAACCCTTAATTACTTCACAATGAAATAAATTCATCACCGTATTTTGACGTATAAATGAATGAGATGTGGATGTGATATGAGGAGGAGGGAGGTTGCTGTTGCTGTTAAAAGCCCATATTCCTAAATGCATCATAGCACTGACATCATCTTTCACAATGAAGATGATGTTATAGCGCTCATACTGCAGAAAATCAATCTAATCAACTACTTCCCAGAAATTCATTAATTTTTAAGAGCTTGACAGCCAACCCTGGTGCCCTCCTCCTTACCAGATGACATGATAACACGTTGCCAAATGAGAAAAGCCCTTCGATGAAGTGGTAGCAATCCTATGTCCTGACTTTTATGGCAACCATTTTCATGAGTCAGTGGTAAGTAAAAATGTAATAACTTGGGACAATTAGGAGCAAATTACATGCTATGATCTCATTTGCTTCTGTGAATTGCCACAACACTCTGCTATTAAAGGGATAGTTTGGGTGTTTTGGAGTGGTTTTGTTCGATGTACTTATCAGTAGTCAGTGTATTAGCTACTGTAGATGACGGTCTTCACGCCCCGTGTTTGGAGAAGCAGATAGGAGTATCGGCACAGGTGCAAAGCAATGTACTGCTGTGGACAGGGCCGGCAGCATAATGTATTTTAGCCACCTAAAAGAAAGTCCCACCTAAAAAAAATCAATATCCATGTAATGGTATGCTATATTTAGAATATTTTCACCACTTTATCTTGCTGTCAGACATCTCTTTCCAATGGGGAACTGAACTGAAAATTAAACTTATCTCTTCAAAGCCACCAGACTCCGTTGTGAAAAACAGTATAGATAAGTTTCACTTTCAGTTCAGTTCCACGTCGGAAAATATTCTAAATATATTAAACATAGCGTACACTTAAACTGATATTGATTTTTGTTTTAGGTGGGCCTGTCTTTTAGGTGTTTAAAATACATTTTGCTGCCGTTCCCGTCCACACAGTACATTGCTTTGCTCCTGTGCTGGTACTCCTGTCTGTTTCTCCAATCAGGTGGCGTGCCGACCGTCATCTACTGTAGGTTATACACTGACTATATACTCATATAACCCCACTTCAAAACTTTCCATTTAATTACACACATTTTAAGCTTGCTTTTCATCAGGTTGAAGTAAACAAGGTTGAGTGATTGCTACTTTCTCCCTTTGCTCAAGGAGCGCGCATTTCTCTGTATTGTTTTCTTACAGTAATCAAGTTGAACAGAAGCATAAGAGATTATACTTCAATCAGGTTGTGTATTCACTGCTCCTTAAGATTCTGTAGTGCTGCTGTTCCATCTAGAGAAGAAAGTGAAGCAGGAGTTGAATAAACTCCAGTTTGCCTAAAATAGAGTAGCAAGACTGGCGCTCCACTGCCCCAGTTGCATAAATGTGGCTCTAATGCATACAGTGCAACTGAAAACAAGTTGAAGTGAGGCCTCCCCTGAGGGGAAGTCTGTTAAAAATGACTGCCTTACCCAAATACTTGCTGTGTAGACGGTTTTAAAACTGAGACTCCTCGCAGAAGCTACTTAGTTGGTTCACTTATTTTACAAGGTAACTGGAGAACTCCTTAGCTTCTGTTTTAATTAATCCTGCATGTATAAAAATATACCTTAAAGAGAAACCTACACTGATAACCAGAACATAGTGATTAAACTAATTTTGCATCTCTTATGTCTTACATTTAAACTTAAAATGTCTCTGAATATTTTGACTACTTTTTGCCAACCTCTAGAAGTTTCATACATTTCTTGGAATAGGCCTACTCTGTATTATTGAGAGATAATGAAAGGTAAAATGCTGTACTGTATATATACTGTATATGCAGAATGTAGCACCTGGTTGTCAAAAGATATATAAGATGCTTTAGGGAGACCTAGGCCTGCAGGAGAGTGCACACACCTGTGTCTGTGAAGGTCTGAAGGTGCAGCTGAACGACTGCTGCAGCGAGTCCAGGAAGG
>CAKALG010019777.1:0-19182 GCA_916700815.1 Helicolenus hilgendorfi | reverse complement strand
GGGCACAATGGGTTCATCCGCTCCCTCCGGCATGGTGACCACAGCATTTTTGGCTTTTGTTAGCCGTGACCCTTCCTCTGTGGATCCCATCTGCCCCCAACGCACCTACAGACCACAGGGACAAAAGATGAATGTTGGTAAAAACACACCAAAAGAAAATCAATGTGAAACAGTATGGATATTTTAAATATTTATTGTCTATTTACCTCCATGCGTTTGATTCCTCCAGGACCTCTGCCTCCATAGTATGAAGCATCCACTGTAGGCCACCTGTGTTTGGGTGAAAGAGCTTCGTCTGGCTCCTTGAAAACAACAAAAGTAAATTGAAAAAAATGACTTTAGAGTGAGGAAAAAGTTAGCCCTGACTATTGTGCACCTTTAAAATGATAACACTGAATTTTATGATGATGATCTACATTTTAAGGCCAAGTCATACTTAATATGATTATGATTTAATGCCGTGACTTACATTTTCAAATGAGTCAACTCAGAACAGAAACCACCCTGACTGAAAGCTGAAGCCAATGCTCAAGTTAAGTTTAGTTTATTACTTTAGTTGACAGGGGACAGTGCTGAAAATATGCCAGAGTTAGCTAAAATGGCAAATTTTTGTGATGCAGTACCAAGAACAGTCAGTAGATGCTGCCACCACAAAGTCTCGAGAACCATAGAGATCTATTCAGCTTCTTCTATCTTGAAAAGGATATTTTTCTAAATAGCTAATTTCACTATTTCTTTTTGGGTGGCAATTAAAAAATTCTTGTTTTGTTAAAAAGAGACTCAAGCTTACAGAGAGGCGTGTTTAGAAGTGTGTTTGCTTGATTGACAGGTGCTGCAGCCAATCAGACACAGCTGCGGTTCATTAGATAATTATTGCATTCATGCATTATATATAAGTGCCAAGCTTGCATGGACTTATAAGACACTGAAAATACAGTTGCAGCAGTGACACTTTGTCTCCTCTACAAATCAGATTAACCACAAAAAAGATTCCCTTATCCAACCTCGGACATTTTACTAAAATTTGTAGCCCTCAAATCATCACGTAGTGAGCAATAAAACATGAAATGGACTTTGTCTTCAATCTCACCTAAACCACTTAACAAACAATGCCTTTTTTTGCATGTAAAGATCTTTGATTTGGGTTAAATTCTGCTTCACACAAGGTTGCTTTTCACGAGGCAATATGTTCGTAATTTAATAAAACCCAGACTTCGGGCTCAAAATGTCCCATCAGAAACTTGCTGGTGATATACGACAAATGTGTTTTTCAACAGTCTGCGGTCTACTCACAATGACAGGAGGTGGAGGAGGTGGCCGAGAGGGGGGTGGGTCTCTGATCACCTGTAAGAAGCAATAAGAAAACGTAATAATAAACTTTACATTGTCTATGGACAAAAATAAATAGAAGTGTTACTACGAGGAACCCAGGCTAAATTGCAACGCTTAAACTCGTGGGCTACTTCCATAAATACAACAATAGCACAGAATTATGGTTTATGCTTCCACGAGGCCTGAATTGGAGATATACGCGCACATTCATGGACCGTAAACTCACCACAGTGCAGCAGAGAGGCCAGAACCACCAGAATAAAGCCAGAGCCAGTAACAGCAGCAGAACCAACAGCAACCAGAGCGCCCAGGTCCCATCTGACTGCAATGAACACACACCGATCAGCCACACCCATTACACCATGCATCAGGCTCATTTTCTCATAGACTTCTATACAATCAGACTTGTTTTTTGCAACCAGAGGAGTCGCCCCCTGCTGGCTATTAGACAGAATGCAAGTTTAAGGCACTTCTGCATTGGCTTCACTTTTCAGAACTGGAGGTTGCCCACTGGACAAGCTGCAGAATTGCCTATATTGAAAGGTGTTTTTTTGGTACTATGTGACTGATACTCACACATGACGTAGCATAGATGGTGATGGGACTGGAGATGTAGGATTTTCCGTTGTTCAGGCTGACCAGCACTTCGATTGATCTGCCAGTGTTAGACAGAATCACTGAAAACAACATCTGAAGAAGAAATACTTCTTGCACACCTATTAACGGCTACATGTGATGTTCACTTAGCCGTCAGTGTGTTGGAAAATACAGAGGACCATGGTGAGAGGATGCATGTGTGCAGTGGTAAAATATTAAAGGAGCAGCGCGTAGCATTTAGTGGGATTTATTGGCAGGAATTGAATATAATATTTATAAGTTTGCGCTTTTGCGTCACCCACTGTAGTTCTCCTACACGTTTGGCACACAGGAGAAGTTTTAGTCGGTTGCAATCCTCAACCTCACCCTAGATGCTGCCTCATCCTACACACTGCACCTTTAAGTTTTATTGATTTATTGATAATAAGGGGTTAACAGCTACAATATTTGAGAAGCACTGCCATATAGCTATATTTCTTGGTAACCTTGTCAGTTTCCCTGTTGACCTTCCCACACCATTAGTGCCAAGAACATTGACTCACTGAGAAAGGAAGTCATTTCCATTCACATTCTTATCGTTTTTTGGCCAGATTTCCTTGTTTGCCTTTATAGTTTGCAGTTAAATATTGTTTGGTTCCTTTTGAGGGTTGGATTCAACAGAGATTGTCTCAGCCTTGTCCCTGAGACATTATAAAAGTATGCTCGAGTGTTCCAGCGAGGAGGGAGTGCTACAGAGTGGGTGAGCCATGATGGAAAGTGAGAGGCGATTGGGGACAGATGGAGGGGGAGAGAACGCGCTGTTTGAAGTGGGTGAAGTTAAATCAGCTTTGGCTCGCTGTCTAAATGCCACAGAGATATTCTGGTCAGTCTGGCTTCAGTTCATCCAGCACTTTGAGGTGCTGATAGCTCTACTGTAAACATGGTTCTTGTTTCTCTCTCCATTACACATACACGACAGATTTATGGTTTCTAATTTCAACCTGCTGCATTTGCACAGGCCTAGTGTTGTGATTATGACTAGGTTGCCAAATGTTGATTGAATCTGATACATTAAGTTGTTTTTTGGAAGGCTAAACGCCAACAAATATGGATTGAAGCAGAATGTTTTGTTGGATGAAAACATGTTGTGAATTTTTGAAATGATTTCATTATCTTTTTTTCAATAAATGTTTTGGCTTTTGGACTTTACAATGCTCTGGAGTTATTAGAAATGTTTGGATCACTCGAGTCAGAAACAATCCTACGCAGCCACCACTGGAATCTAATCCTACAAATAGTATAATACTAATAATATCGCTTGATCTTTATCTGCAACTGTGCGGACATACCGTTTAAAAATAATGTGGACTATTAGCTAGCAAAGAACATATCTTTTATCAAATAGTTTTATATACAGACTTTTGTATAAATTATCCAGTAACTGTGTTATTATGATTTTAGTTATAAGCCTACATGTGCAAATCTAATTTTGACAACCTCAGAACAGTCAAATCCTGGTGCATCCCCTGAGGCCTGGGCCCCAGGTTGGAAACCACTGCATTAGGGCACAGTGATCTACAAATATAGTTTTATTATTGTTTGAATTTACTTTAAAGGGCATTCAACATCCTTTTACATTATTGCAAAGGAGGCATTTATTATTCATCAGCTTTGTGAAACGTTGCCTCACATTAGTGTTGGGGCGATCTGGTGTTGTCAGAGAAATGCCAAGGTAGTGATGTTATAAAATGATGTCATGCCGAATTGCTTTCCAGAACTTGATTTTTCTTTCCCAAAACATTATGTCGTTTTCTATTTAAGGAAAAACAGGGGCTCAGTATTGGCTCGACGGTGAGAGAAAAGGCTGATGATGAGTATTTGGTTATACCTAATTTTATTCACAAGGGTTTTACTGTGCAACAAAGAAAGCAGACAGAGAGAAAATAAGCACAGACCATGCGTAATGAAAGCTTCAGTTACTATTTACAGTGTTCAAACACAAGTGTGGTTTCTCAGTAACTGCAACTATAATACACCATTAACTTTAAATAACAATGGCCAGAATGCTATATTGTGACTATACAATAGCATAATTGTGATTTCATTTTCAATTACAGTCAAGCTTTTTTTTGCCTTAAGGAAGAAACCTGGTGATGACATCAAGCTCAGTTTTTTAACTTGTAGCTTGTTTACAGTTGGACATAGTTAGGAACACTTATATGTGTGTGTGTGTGTGTCTTGACTTACTGTCCGACCTCTTGCAGGACGGGAGCTGGACACAGCAGATAGCCGTCTCGAACTACTTGTGGCTTCTGGTCTGAGAAGAAACAAGAAACAGACAAACTGTGAGAAGTGTTGCTGCCTATAAATAAAGGATGTTCTTGTAAAGACATGCCAAACAATTAAAAATACCCAAAAGTTTAGTTGTAAATTGAACTGGTTGAAACGTATCACTTTGGCTTGCAAGACAAATTGGCCTCTTTGTGCACACTGACTCTCCAATAGTAATGGCGTTTAAACTCCTGAAAGACAATCATTCATAGATGAGTGTGTAGTGATAGCGTTCAATCAATATTCTATTTTTACACACTGCATATTAGCAAAGACAAGATGCTATGTACCTCACTGTCATGATGTTAGGCTACATTTCCTGTGTGTGCATAATGCACTGTCGAACTCAAACAGACATATCGATCACGGCAGCGCTCTTATTTTTTTTTTATCAATCTATACATTTGTTTTAGGAAATTCTTGCATATTATACCTTTAAACTTGTTTGATCATTTTCAATGCCATACTACCTCCAGTACTATTCTAACTGAAATATATATTCCCATTCTTTTATTTTTCCCTCATTGGACATATTACATAGGCACATCACAGCCAGAATAAAAATTCAAAGCAACAAGAGAATGAAAGAAGTTCTAGCAGAACAGATAAAAACAAGTTGGTTAGAAGAAAAAAAAGGTAGATAAGACACAGTCATGTGATACCCCTTCACGTCCTCCCAGTGACATTAAGAGGACACCGATCTGTTTATAGACTAATGAGACACGGAGAACATGTCCTCTCTCCATCTGCTCAGTCTTATAATGTCTCCTCTGTTCTCCAGTAAAAAGCAGCCACTGTTTGTCTCTGGACGTCATGACTCTGACTTTCCACTGCAGCGCAGACATCTGCACATCGTATCTCATTACTTCATAGATGATGTTATCTCAAAGTGTTTTGCAGCACACATTTAAGTATCATTGGTAAGTAAACTCATGAATTTGCTTCATACCACCAGGGGTTACAATAACTGCATCCTGTGTAAGTTATGAGTGTGTTGCGTGTGAGGCGTTTACTGACCGTATGTTTTTTCATTGACAGTGAGGGTACAGAGTATGTTGTCTGTCCTCCTGGATCCACTGAAGCCACTGCCCCTCAGCACCACACTGAAAGACTCTGAGGAAACATCACACACAGATTACATTACTGTGAAACAGAACTACATAGGACCTAAAATGCTTTTGTGCTTTTTTCCTTTCCTTTCATGTGTTAAATAGTTGTTTTTAGTACATGTAAAAGGTCTGCAAAGTCCCTTTACATGTACTGTCACAAAGAAAATAATTCATTCATCATGAAAAAAGCATTAAAAAAGGAAAAATAAAACCTGAATCGACTAAGAGGCGGCCATGCTAGAATCGATGGCCCCGACCATGGCTCTGAGATCTCAGTAGCCTAATTGTACTGTGTATTGATAAATCCATGGCGCTGTCCGTAGTGCTGAAGTAGCAGACAAATTTGTAATTGCCTCTCAGTCCCACCCCTCTGCCAGTTTCGTCTTGGATCTATAATATTCTCGAAACTTTACTATAAATACTAAATTCTACACTATATTTTTAGCCTATATAATCTATAAAGTAATGTCACCTTCATGATCAAAGTGACTAGTAGCAACGTGTAGTTGTGGAAGAGCGAGAAGATCATAGAGACCCACTGCTGGCCTGTAGTATTCCTATAATATTTCTATGATCATTCAGTAGCATCTGTGCTGCTGAAAATACACTCCCAGACCAAGCCACAAAATATTTTAGGGGAGACATGACTACAGTTATGGTTAAGGTGTCCTTTTAGAAGTGTACATGGTTGTGTGTGTTGATTGATGATGTGGGGTTGTGTCTAGAAGGTAACCCACAAATTGGGAAAACCTGCAAGAACTCTCGCGAGACTCGATGCCCGATGACTTACCTCACCCTTAACCATCCAAGGTCAATGCCTATAACCTTAACCATCTATGCGAGAGTTTCGCAACTTGTAGGTTACCTTCTAGACACAACCATGGTGTGGAGGCAGGGGGGGTGCTCCCATTGGGCCATGTTAAAAGTTAAAAGTTGTTAAAAGTTGACAAATCTCCAACTGCTTAAAACCACAAACGTGAACCTCATAGTGACGCTAAAAGGAAGTTAGGAGAGCACCAAAGTCATTAGGCTCCATCCTCTGGGGACCATGACAATCTAACATTTCCATCACTACAGACATGCTGCTGCTGCTGGTGTGGCTAAAAACGCATATACTCACACCATATTCTTTTCTGCATTATTATATTCAAAACATTGCAGATAGAACAAACTAACTTACCATTCACACAAACACTCGACGGCTCTATCGTGAATACATCTGCGCATGTCTGCTTCAGGATCTGCGTGGAGATACAGATGACGTTAACAGCTAAGATTGTAAGTCTCACACAGTGTGCCGCTGAATTGTTTTTTAGTGCACTGTTATGTGACGTTGATCTCACCGAGTTGACGATG
This sequence comes from Helicolenus hilgendorfi, assembly GCA_916700815.1. NCBI lineage: Eukaryota > Metazoa > Chordata > Actinopteri > Perciformes > Sebastidae > Helicolenus > Helicolenus hilgendorfi. Next base: position 12,478 of record CAKALG010019777.1, on the reverse strand, counting down.
TCTTTGAGGGCGTGAAACCCGGTCAGCACCGGGAAGACTTGCTCTATGCCGTCTGCTATGTCAGCAAGCTGAGACAAAAAATGAAAACCAGTTCTCATCTCATCTATGAACAACTTTACATTTCAGTGTTCATTTCTTGCTGCCTCTCTGGGAGGTCTTCTGCTCGTTTTGGTTCAGTGCTTCGGCAGCGTTTAGGGAGGAAAAACCAAGTTGGTTTCTAGGAGACGAAAGCTCTGGACAGCTTTCATCTCCTGCTTTAATGATAGCAGAACAGGAAGCTTGCCGCCTGGCATTATTTAATTAGAGAGTGATGTAATTAGTTCCTGCTCAGACCGCACAGTGCACTCCGGTCAGTAACCCAGCAGAAGAACGCTTGCACCCCGTAGACCTTCCCAGTCATAAGTTATGTAATTTTTAAGCCTTTCTGATATGCTTATTAATACTTATTATACAGATCAATACTGTCATTATAATGTAGTTAAAGAATGATTCAGGGTGGAGATTGAGCAGCAATAGATGTCACTTAAAATGAATGATATTGAGTCATATTTCTCAACAAATGCAATAACAGTTTTTTCTTTGCATTGCAAATGTTATTACGGATAACTTATGACCTGATGTTGACTGTTTTATAGGATCATATTTTATCCTTTTTTCCCTTTGTATTTCTTACAGTCAACACAGTCAGCAGAGAACATTTGGGCTCATTCTTATTCAGCATGAAAAACACTTTTTGAGGACACACAAACACGGTTTCATCCTTTGTTCTGAACACAATGCTCCCATTCAATAACCTGATACCTGCACAGGAAGAAATCAAAGTCTCTCCGAGGCTATGAAAACTCAAAACATGCTGTGTTACAAAAATTATTCCATGTTTTTTTTTTTTTACATAAACCAAATGTAGCATAAACAACTAACTATAAATCCCTGCCAGCTGCTTGCTGTTTTTCTCTCCTCAGGAGGTTCCAGTTGAACTCAAACTGACTGAGCAACGAGGTCAAGGTGTGTTAATAAATCTTTGCCAGAAACAACGAGTCTATAGAAGATCTGACTACAACCTAACACATGCTGACACACACACACACACCGAAAGACAAATACAAGCTCAGTGTTTACACAACCAACAGTGTCAGGAACAGAGAGAAGTGTTCTTTCTCACAGAGTTGCATGGCAGTCCAACGAATGAAAGTCCTCCTACCTGTTTGTGGTCAAAGTCCATGACCCCGACACAGTACACTCTGGCTCCAAAGCTTCTGGCTCTGTCAGCCTGGGCGGAAAACACAAAGAGTGAAGGCCTGAGTCAAGTAAGAAGTACTTAGATCTTTTACTTGAGTAAAAGTAGTAATACTACAGTGTAGAAATACTCTGTTACAAGTACAAGTCCTGCATTCAAAATTTTAAGTCATTTTTAGTAATTATGCAGAATAATAAAGATATTATTGTATTATAATTATTGATGCATTATTGTGTTCATCACTTTAATATTGCAGCTGGTAAACATGGGGTTAATTTGAATTATTTATATATATATTTTATATTTTTATACACATTATTTCTATGTGTCATATGGATAGCTTGACCTATAATAATACATCATAACTTATTCATTTATTTTTATTTCGTAGGGCTGCAGCTACTGATTATTTTCATTATCGATTAATCTGCCGATCATTTTTTTTCAATTAATCGATTAATGTTTAGTCTGAGAAACGAAAAAAAAATTGTCAGAAAACGGCCATCAAAACTTCACAGAGCCGAAGGTGACGTCTTCAAATGTCATTTTGTTCAACCAAAAGTCCAAACACCAAAAAACATTATATTTTTGCTTGAAAAAAATGACTGAAATGATTAATTGATTGTCAAAATATTATAGTTGCCAATTTTTTTTCTGTTGATTGACAAATCGATTAATCGACTATAAGCGCTAATATTTTGTATTGATAATCAGAATCTGTTAAGTAACTTAAGTTCATCCATCCATCCAGTAGTGGAGTAAAAAGTACAATACTTGCTTCCAAAATGTAGTGGAGTAGAAGTATAAAGTAGCATAAAATGGAAGTACCTCAAAATTAAGTACAGTACTTGATTAAATGTACATAGTTACTTTCCACCACTGGTTTTAGAGTGATACATTTGAGAAGTATGTGTCAGTGTGTCTCCTCAAACAACCTTGATTTCGATTGCAACACAAGATAAAAAAAACAACAACGAAAAGAACACAAAGCACATGCACACATCGTAAAAATACCAACAAAACAATAACCATGGGAATTATCTTTGGCAAAATGTGTGGCTGTTTAATAATACCTCCTGTACAGTCAGTTCGTAGGGGAAGACCTCCAGCTTGCCATCAGTCAGAGCGATGATGATGCTGGACGACGGCGAAGTTTGAGTCTTCATCTGCTCCGACACCTGGAGAGTGAAAGTTGACACAGACTCAGTTGCTTTAAAATGATAACGACACTTTTACTGTTGTATGTTTTGGATTGCTGAAGCACTTTTCTGTTGCCAGACCCCATTGGAGCTGCTTGACATATCTGATAACATATCATCTACTTTATTTTTTTAGCTCTAAGAATTTAACAGTGTGCAGTATGACAGAATGGGCCAAAATATACAAGGTACATAGCACAGAGAAGGGCTTTAGAGTAGATTTTACACTCTATTTTGCACATTTAGTATGTTGATAGTGTTAAATTAAAAGTGGCAGTTTTACATCAAAAACAATAAAGTGACAATCTGTGTTTGGAACATGGATCAGATGAGCGTACCGCTTTCATGCCTTCGTGCATGTAAGTTTCACCAGCAGGTTTGATCTGGCTCAGCTTCTCCAAACCCTCGTCTATCTTTGACCTGCGCAGCCACATCACAAAACATGGGACGACACAGTTTAAATACAGACTGATAAGAGCTCAGTTTCTGTGTGATCTGGTTATCTGTGTCGTGTTGTGTTTCAGTGTGGAAGAGGAGGAGGAAGATGGGTTAAGGGGAGTGTGGCAGAGAAGGAGAGAAAGAGAAGAAGGAAGTTTTCAAAATTGAAGCTGGTACCTGTCTCCAGTTAGTGGCAGTATTACAACTGCTCTGGCTGAAAAGACGATGTAGGAAACCCTCATCCTGGGACTGAAACACACACAGACAGGAAGCTTGTGAATCTTATCTGCAGTACAAAAGCCCATTAAATACAAAACTAGGTTTATAAACATTATAAAGGATTCCCGTTAGTACTATTATTACGTATTAATTTTATTTTGATTGGACAGAAAAACTATTTCTGGTGGGGTGTAAACATCAATAGCAACAGGACTACATGAAATAAGATGATAATACATGATGTATAATGTACTGAAACAAAACATGACATAAAAAGACATTACATAATAACTAGGGCTGTCAAAGTTGACATATTATGATTTATAAAAACAACCCTGTAACAGAACATGACATGACATTATATGACTTTTGAATGTGATATTGAAGCTTATTGTGATGTAACAGCAAAACACAGCAATGTGACTTTACTTTACATAGCTCTGTGTAACATGACAAAGCAGATATGTCGCATAACATGACATGACATCAAATTTACAAACCATGAAATTAACATTACAATTCATCAAGCAGCATTTCATCTCATTCAACATGGGACAACATATAGTGCTTTGCTCACTCACTTATGAACCCCCTAACTACGTCACTGTTACTTCCTCGCTCTCCCCTTCAGGCTGTGAAGGGGTACAGGACTTGTCTGTTGTGGTCAGCACCAACTTCCACATCTGGATGGATGTTTTGCTCTCATATTTAGCAACCTGTTATTAAACCTAAAGATATCACACTAACACACCCTCTGACCCGTTACACAGAGGGGTTTTGGAGCAGTTGGATGCCTTGGACTATGATGCCTGCTGCCTGAAATAGTCATGGCCTACTTTTTATTCACTTGCACTGTTTGTACTATAATTTAAAGACCTATAACGACTCCTCCGTGTTTAAAAAAGTATTTTTTTCATTCGTTTATATCTGACTGTGGTAAATTTAATATGCCTTGCTTGCCTGTAAAGCAGTTTTACACTTTTTTGGACTGTGCTATATAAAGTTTTGTATCATTCCATATTTTCTGAGGCTATTTATAGTATAAATAAATATCCCTAAAATCTGAGGAGGGGGTGAGAGGAAAAGAAGGGCGTGCAGGGGAGAGAAGAGAGAGGGATACAACAGCTGCCACTTCACTTACCTGACAAACCTGTTGGTGAGCTGCTCCACAAATCCATAGATCTCATCCCAGTGTCCAAACACGCTGCCTGACCTGCAAAAAACAGGCAGAAAACAGGGTGATAAATCATACCCACTTAAACATTTAAGTATCAAATATGTCCAACACAAGATTTAACACCAAGCAATGCTCAGCCATGAAGACAACACAGGTGTATAAACACAATCATTTAAACCATTTGTATAGCTTATATTTATCTGTATAAGCTGCATACATTAAGTTGTGATGCTGCAGGATGGGTATTGGGTCAGTTTATGTTGCATAGAATAAACAGAGAACTGATAATGTATTCTGTTGTTGTTTGTTAAAGACTTTGTTTAGTTCATACTTAACAGCCACATAATAGACTGAGAGGAACTCTGGAGGCAATAAAAGTGAACTTTCTCCCAAGTACACACAACAAACACTGAACATAACAGATTAAAATAGACTCTGTCTAACCTGCAGGGTAGCAGCAGAGGAACATGGCAAACTAAACACAACCATACATGGAGAGGACTGACTGTCTCTGCACTTAACAGCAAGTAAGTAATAACACATAATGCATTAATATCTGTCCCTGTTGGCTCCAATTCAAGCAAACACATGCATGCAGACAGACATGATCTGTATTGTTCTCACCTGTCTAAGACAAAATAAATATCAAACGCTCCATCACAAGAAGCCTCTTCGCCATCAGGCTGAGATGAATTAACACAAACACTTAGGAAAAGTAGGATTTGGCAACGTATCCATATCAGATCCATAATCCATGCGTTTCATATCAGCAGAGTGTTTGTTGAAAAACAAAATAAAATCCCCAAATCAGCAGCTCTATGGGTCTTTTTCATCATGTTCACAGCATCACATGTTGGATCACTGCAGACTGGAGGTACAGTAGCTATAAAACTACATGCTGGTTCTCTGACAGCAAGCTGGTAATGACAGAAACTGGGCAGGGCTCTCAGCTGCTGCTGCTGCTGCTGTAGCTAAAGACCACCATCAAACCAGCAGTAATACAGACACAACACAACTTCCCTCAGGACTCTTCAAATTAAACTGTACTGTAGACATTACCAGAGAAAAAATACTACTAGTCTGCTACTTAGAGATGCAACGATTAGTCAACTAATCGATTAGTCGATCAACAGAAGAATCAATCGATTAATCATTAAAGTAATTATTTGTGCAAAAATGTCAGAAAATGCTGTTTCCAGCCTCTCAAATGTGAAAATCACCTTTTTTTTTTCTGTTTTATATCATATATCATATTATATCATATTATAGACCACACAATTAACCAAGAAAATAATCAACAGATTAATTGATGAAAATAATTGTCAGTTGCAGCCCTACTACGATGATAATACTGATAAATATATTAAAAATACATTATTTTTAATGTTAGTAAATATAGCATACAGAAAATCATAATTCTACAATGCACAATGTCAGGTACTAATCAAATTAAATCAAATTGCATATAGTAAACATTAAAAAGTACAAAGAGACTGTATAAATTAAAGCATAATTGAATCTGTATTATGTTATGTAAACAAAAATGTAATTTCATCTAATGAAATGCAAAATAGAACAAAAAAAGGAAAGAATATGTGAAAAAAATCTTCATAACATTTTATTTAATCTAATTTAATTCCTGTATCCTATAGCTAACCCCATTATGCTTTTATTTTGAAGGCAAAATCATTTATGTTCCTGTGTTGTAGATGTCATTTCGGACTTGACTGTTGAGTTGCCATAGCAGCTGTCAAAAATAGAGACTGACTGAGATAACAAAAATATAAAGAATGACAGACAGATGGTTCGGATGACTTAATATAACTTCTAAAGAAAATATTTGACCCATAAATAATCCTGTATTTTAGAACAGAAGTGAAGGGAGCCATTTCCCTCCTGTAAAACAACGAATCCCTTCTTGTTGGTATTAGAAAAGTGTTTTTATGAGACTGCCATGTTTCAAGTTGTAATAAAAATGTGCTCCTCAGTCAATGAACAGCTCAGCAGTGGCTTTAATACAGCACATTGACTCATAAATCCCTCCCAATAGTTATCTACAGTATGTAATATATGCCTGATGTCTTTTTTTTTCTTCTCAGGACAAACAAGTGCATCATGTTCCTGTAAATCTGTTGCAGATGGGAAACAGAATCGAACAGGCTAACACAACGCCCTTGGCATGTCAGAGTGATTTGCTGCATTGCAAATGTGGTCTGATCCAAAATGTGAATCCCCAGAGGAAATTAAACCTTATGCTACTTTGTCTCCTGAGGAAAGACTGATTAGATTCTTAAAAGCATGTCTTTCCCTTCAACACCAAAACATGACCATGTCCTTAAAAGCACACTTTATCATGTTTCATCAAAAATGCTGAAAGCCAAATTCTCTTTCACAAACCTTTGCACGTATGTCATCAGTCTGAGATGTTCAACACATTCCAGGAGTTGTAATTAGATATTTCATTGTGTTTGCATGAATACAATTCACCGACTGCCTGTGGCTTCCCAGCACGTTTAATTTCAACTTTGAAGGAGGATGAAGTCATGACAGTAAACAACTGAAATAATAACATACCAAAGTCATTTGCAAATTGCATCTATTCTGTTTAATCTTGTGCTAGCTGGGGATCCCCGCGGATATCTCATGGATGGCTGTTGTGGATTATGTGATCTGTGCTTTATTTTTGGGTGTAGCAGTTGGACTGCTAGAAGACAGACTGTTTTATGTCCCCTCCAATCATTGTTCTCTCTCTTCTACATTCAAATAAACACAAACTGTAACATTTGAAGCAACTAAAAAGTGGAAAAAGAGAAAAGAGAGGCCACCCAGTAATGTCAAACCAGTTATAAGGAAGATACTAGCTGAAACACTGTGTGCAAAATGACTGAAATGCAGTCTATTAGAGTTAGCCTGTCACATCAGAAATATTTAATAATCTATATAATAATCTAATATAATCTTCTCTTGTCTTGCCAGCAGTCTTAGAACAAGTTGATAAAGAATATATATGATAATGTCAAAAAATGTTCCAACCTTAAAGGTCCCCTATCATGCTAATTTTCAGGTTCACACTTGTTTTGCGGTTTCTACTAGAGCATGTTTACATGCTGTAATGTTCAAAAAAACGTTATTTTTCTCATACCGTCTGTCTGAATATGCCTGTATTTACCCTATGTCTGTAACGCTCCGTTTTAGCACATTTCAACGGAATTGCGTTGCTAAGCAACAGCTTGGGTCCATGTTTATTTCCTGTTAGCTCATGTCATTCACATACACTGCAACCGGACACATTTAGAATATTTAAAAACTGTGAAATGGTCTATAAATTGTATATTTGTGACATCACAAATGTTCAGAAATCGTGACGGCTCGTTTCAAAAGGCACAGTGTCTTATTACAGGCTGTGTGTATTTCTCCATGGATTGAGTGTTTCGATACTTTCACAATAATTATATAGCACTTAAACCTGCTTTATAATAACAAAAAGACATGAAAATGTCACTTTTACAATATGGGGCCTTTAAAGCTACTTAAAGTGGAAATAAAAGGAACTGGGTAAGGCCGAAATATAAAATTGGAAAAGCTAGAGCTGCAGGTGGATAGATATCTGTATACCAGGAGGAGTACTGGTCTTGTTTATTCCAGGCTAAAGGGACTGATGGTAGAAAGCAGGGATCACCAGTGTTGTCTAGATGTGGCAGCCATGCTCACCTTTGACCTCAGCTGAAAAACAGAGATAGTATTTCTTCATACCACTGATGGTTAAGTTTGTGACCAGTCAATCCCTCCATCAAAGCAAAAACAAAAGACATTTCGTGTAGAGTTTAGCTCAGCCACAAGTCTGGTCTATTAAATGAAAAACATCCATCTTGTCAGTAAACAATCTGCATTGTAATTAAACTGTCGCCAAAAACAAGGGCGTAATTTTCATTTCAGCTTTGGTGGAGATATCTACTGGGAACTGCTCAAACCACTGCAATAAAATATACTGTAGGTCATGTAAGGCTTAGGCTAGATTCTAAACATTTGAGAAATTAATGTAACATAGGATTTAAGAGATATTTCTGCAGGAAAGCTCAGGAGATAATTCTGTTTTTTTTATATAGTTGAATAAATGGCTCCAGGTGCAATCCTCCATACTCACCAGCCGATGGCAGCAGTGTACCGTTTCGTCGTTTACTATCAAAAAGAAGAAGATAGCTGAGGATGTGTATGTGAAAGGTGGCAGAAGCAATGGGAGGAAGAGAGGAAAGGAAAGTGAGATAAATGATGTAGGAAGGAACGGGAGAGATGAGACAATCATATCAAATTTTATTTATTTTTTATTTATTAATTATTTTTTTTCAGATATAGTAATTATTCGCCAGACTGATCCATACTCCATACCAGTAGGTGGCATTAATGCACCAAATCGTTGTTCGCCAACCGCTAATAAACCTTAAAGAAGAAGAAGAAGAAGAAGAATAGGAAGGAGATGTATGTGTATGTGTTTTGTTTGTTTTCTTTAACTAAAATGTGATTGTTTTTAACACAATGCTAGCTTAATGGTCATTGGGATATGGCTGAATTGCCTGAACAAGGACATCGACGGTTGGACTGCGACTAAAGGTGAGTTTTTATAACCCTGTTTACAATCAATAATGCCTCTCAAGGTTAGCATTGCCGTTATCTAGCCGGAGTTCAGCCTGCTGGCATGGCTTGACAATAACATAACGGTCTGACACACAGTTTGAAGATGTATCAGTGTCAGTCTTCTGCTTTAAAAAGCTTTTATTTCAAAGTGAAATAGATAATAAGCCTCTGTGATGAAGAGTGGTGACAGAGTGGTAGCTTTAGCTTGCTTACATGTAAACACACCTTCTTAAATGGGGTGAATCGACACTGGCTGTTGTGTCACACAAACACTAGATATTAGCATTGTTTTCTGCTCTTCAATCTCTCTCCTGTCACTTGAAAATTACCCAATATTAACTTTTTTTTGTTGGTTTATTTAGATGCATAGCAGCAGCTATATATAATAATGCATATGATATAACAAGCATATAATAATGCAGCAGCTATATATAATAATGCATATGATATAATAAGCATATTATAATGCAGCAGCTATATATAATGCAGCAGCTATATATAATAATGCACTATACTCACTTTTAACAGTCTCTTCTGCACTATATTCACTTTTGTAATAGTCCTGTATCACAGCTGTTACCCTGCACTATATTTAGTTTTAACAGTTTTCTTCATCTCCTTGTATTTTTATAACTGGTATAGTTTTTTGTACTTTGTACTTTGCACTACTAACTTTTTTTACTGCCTTTTTACTAACATGTTTTGCACTATGGAACTGTGATGCTGGAAACTTGAATATCCCTCGTGGTCAATAAAGTTACTATCTATCTATCTATCTATCTATCTATCTATCTATCTATCTATCTACACATTCACACTACTCATCATACACTCAACATAACACATCGTAATACACGTCAAGTGCAAATTAAAAAACAATAACAACTGACACAGTTTAAATAACAAAAACACAAAGAAAATAGAAAGGCTCTGACTGAATCTATCATGATCTGATAGATAAATGTCATAATTTTACATGGATTCCCATAATACCCTTATAAACACCAAAGAATACTTATTAATTACTAAAGTTTCTTCTTAAGTAATGTTCTTTTAGTGTTTTTTTTAAAACCATATATATCATTTTGTTGTGTAATATGATTTGGGTGTGAATTCAATTCTTGCCCCATACAACTGAGTTAAAATGAACTACATGGAGCTGCCTCTTACTAACCGGTGGTTTCTCGTATTCCTCTCTCCAAACTCAGCCTTAACCTTCCACAGGCTTGAACAGGAGCTGAGGCCAAGATGTTGCTGAAGATGCCCCAGAAGCTGCTGAAGACTGCCCACTACATAGAGCTGGGCAGCTACCAGCACTGGCCGGTGCTGATACCTCAGAGGATAAGACTGTACACCTATGAACAAATCCCCCTCTTTCTCAAAGAAAACCCCTACATCACAGACGGCTACAGGGCCCACTTGCCCTCCAAACTCTGCCTGAGGAGGTGGGAGCCATATGTTGGAAATAAACTGGGGGAAAAAAGTTCGGAAACTTGTGTTTGGTCGATTGTTTCTCTGTTGTTACAATGTTAATTGGCATTGTATTTTACATCATTGGAAAGCCTGTTTATTTAACTTTACAATTATGTCCAACTTGTAAGAATCATGCATTTGTGGGATGAGCAGCACAGCTGATTATGTCATTGCAGGCGTCCTGGTAGCCTTATGAGAATACACTGTTTACCATTGGCAGAGCATTTTGGCAAATTATTCTTGGGGCGCTACCCACATAATCAGCTGTGCTGCTCATCCCACAAATGCATGATCCTTACAAGTTGGACATCATTGAGAAGGTGAATAAACAAGCTTTCCAACGATGTAAAATACGATGCCAATTAACATTGTAACAACAGAGAAATAATCGACCAAACACAAATTTCAAAACTTTTTTTTCCGAGTTTATATACTTTTAATATCAGACTTATTCACCACTTCATCCCAGTCATGTTCAATAGAGTATTTTCTTTTTGTACTTATTTGGAAGTTGGATGGATTTCTTGCTTGTGGTTTTAATGATGTAGAATCACATGCAAATATCCTGCATGTTATTGTGTATGAACATTATACTGTTTGGTGTAAGTGTGCATACAGAACTGGCCTTGTTGACATAATGTACATCTTTGTTTCCTCTCTTCTCTTGCAGTATTTTCATGCTGTCCAATGAGACTGTGAATATCTGGAGCCACCTTCTGGGTTTCCTACTCTTCTTCTCTCTGGGGGTCAACGACCTCTCCTCAGTACTGCCAGCCTCTGGAGCCCAAAGAGAGGACTACGTCATCTACGGTATAGGATTGTTCTGCTTCCAGGTAAAAAAAATATATAATTTGTCTGACTGTGAGAGGTGACAAAAGCTGTGTCTTCTGGAGAAGTTGATGATATGTCAGAGAAAGTCTTGTACCCTCATCCAGATGTTGCTGTTTAGACATGAAACTGAATGCAAAGATGTTGTTTTTTGTCATACAGTGTGTTCCAGGTTTAAGATAATAAGCTTTCCTTAGTCCCCCACATGTTCATCCACTCAAAGAATGTGCATGATCTACAGGTGTATGTTTCTGTCATTTTACTACTTTAACAGTAATTACTGTCAACTTTTTTAATTTTTTAAAGCTGTTTACAATTATTAGCTTACTATAGACTATCTTCATTAGCTGAGTATTTGTACTATATATATAAATAAAGTATGTATGGCTTAACAAACTGATTCATGTAGGTTCACGTTTCCTGCCACAGGTGCAATCAGTTCGCCTCAACCCACCCAGGTGTGTAAGCTGTGTGTAGGTGTAACTGTTGTAAAGGTGGGGGGGATTGTATTCTAAAGAGCTACAATAGGACTAGTGGTGTAGTTCAGAGGTCCATTGTTTAATGTAGGCACAATTGTGTCTGTGTTAGCTGTGTATACGGTTCATGTTGTAGATTGTGTAGCAGCTGATAATGGGATTGGAAACTTGTTAATGCAGTGAATTACAAGTGTGATTCCCACTTACAGTAGGTATATATGTTACCCGCCCATCCTCCTTCTTAAACCCCTGTCTTTGTCTTTATAATTGCAAGTTGTGAGTATCTAGATTGTTCTTATAAATCAATATTTCTTGAGATGAGTTCGTGTATTGTAGTCGCAGAACGATTTTGTTGACTTATATTTAAAAATAAATTTGTGTTAGATAGTGTGAGTACAAAAATATTACAATATTTCTTTAAATGGCACTGTGTGTTTTCATCGCAGGTGTGCATGTTGTGTTCTGTGGGGTACCACCTGTTCTCGTGCCACCGATCAGAGAAGACTTGCCGTCGCTGGCTCGCATTGGACTACGCAGGCATCTCTGTCGGCATCCTGGGCTGTTATGTACCCGGGATCTTCTACGCTTTCTACTGTAACGCCGTAAGTGCGAACAGTCGAGACTTATTTTTCCTCAAGATACTAATAAAAGAACCAGATGCTCCAGCTCTGATTAGACCGGATCTAATCGGTTACTCTCTTATCTTGCAGTTTTGGCGACAGGTCTACCTGCTGACGGTGCTGTCCCTGATCCTGGCCGTCTTCTGCGCTCAGGTTCACCCTCGTTACCTCAGCAACGA
>CAKALG010019776.1:0-37792 GCA_916700815.1 Helicolenus hilgendorfi | reverse complement strand
TCGACTCAACTGGCCGTTCAAGCGGTGACGTACCTGATCGTGGAATGCACGCGATTGGTCCCTGGTTGTCTGCTTGCCATTTGAAACATGAAACAACATGGCGGCCTGCTTAACTTTCTGTTATTCCGTCTAAACAATCCCCCAAAATCTACTTCTGAAAACATTTGAAGCAAGAAATAGGCGATGCCACTGCTGAGTCTCGTTTCATTTTAGAACTAGTTTGCCTAGTTTGACAGCTTGGTTCAAGTTTTTTGAGCCGGACGTGTCGTGCTGGGTGGGCTCATTTGCATAACGGACTGTTCGGCCGACCAATCGGGTAACTTCATCACTCAGTGACAGACGTTTTGCATTTGTAGGGCTGGCCCTCTGTGGTCCAGCCAAAAAGCAAACTGCAAAGACTGAATCATCACATGAACAGAGATTCTGTTGAGACAATAATGAAGGCGGGGATCAATCATAGGTCTGGGGCTTGTCGAGTCAAAGTGTCTTCTTAAAACCTCTTAACAGGAGAAGACCTTGAAACCTCTTAACAGCAAAATGTGAAGAGTCCTTAAGGTTGAGGCCAAACACATAGCTAGCTCCACTGGGTGAATAAAATAATTCCCTGCAACAGGAAATGGTAGCTAGAACTGTGAATCCCACTGGAAATTAACTCCACAGACTGCAGCTCTATGCAGATCTTAGCCACTTTTCTGGTGCAGGCTGTGTGGTTGAGTCACAATGGCTCCAATGTGTGTTGTTTGTTTTGGAGTCTAGCTCCTGTCCTAGGTTTAAAGGTAAGAGTAAACCTTGGTAATAACAGTAAAAGTCTTACTCTAAAGACAACACAACCCGGTCCTAGGACGCTGGTCAACACTGATGGGGGGAGGACCCCTTAAATATTTACCAAGTGGACCCTGGACAAGCTGTTTTATGTTTTATGATGGCAAGAGATTTGCTTGAGACTTCAGCAAATGTCAGGGCGAATCATCTTTGCGACATCAATAAAACATAGCAAAGCAATGCTTTAAAAACCTCCACGGTCCTTCCTGTCCGATTCAGTACACTATGTCTCTGGGATGTCCCACTCTAATGCACACAAACATGCACGCAACAGACACATTAAAATCTGAGAAAGACATACCTGATTTGAGTTCCTGTGATCACACCACATCTCGCCCTTTAGTCAAATTCACTCACACCTATACAGAAAAGAGAAGGAAAGTGTTAGATCCATAAAGTACACAATGTAAGACAATTCATAACATCTACATAGAGACAAATGCAGAGTCAGTCAACTGCAGCGCAATCATCATCTCACTTATTTGTGAATATGAGCGTAATTCATAATCTCATTCTCAGATAATATCCTATCAGTCTCCCACATTTCCTGTCAGTCTCTATTATACTGTTCAGTGATGCATACAGTACTGTAGCTGCCCAGTGCCCTACAAACATCTGAGTTTTTCTTGTGCAAAGATGGAGAGTAGCATTGTACTGTATGAGAATATACTGGTGAATCCTGGGTGATATTTTTCGGATACTGTGCCTCTATGGTAATTTTCATCTTGGCTGGAAAACTGGCATAATTAGTCTGATTGATTTGAGTTTTATCCGATTCAAATCATATTTTCTGGACCAAAGCTGAACCCTTTTAGACATAGCACACTGGACACTGTGATAGAAAAATATACTGTGATAGATAAACAACTGTTGCAACACGCTGTTAAAGACCTGTTTTGTGCATAAAGGCCAAACCTGCATCATCACCTTTTCTGAATAGACACAAAGAGAGGTGTCTTTCTGTTTTTTTCTGTTCATGTTGTTTAGTTTGGAGCTTTAATCATTTTGGCTGCAAGACAGTTTTGTCTTTGGGTACAATAAACTCAACCTTGATGCTGACCATGATCTTTGAGTAACAGCATGAAATAACAAAACACAGATAAATATTTCAAAGTAATGATTGCCTTATTATTTGTTAATTCATCTTGTGAATTAAAAAAAAAACAGTTTGTGTAGTCACTGTTTTCCCATAAATTTTATGAGTATGTGAGTGTTAGTAGGACTATGAAATGTCATACAGGACTAATATAGCCAACGATCCCGGATCTCTCACACCTTTACAAGGTTCACATTAACATCAATCATATAATGTAAAGACAATTTGTTGACATGAGAATACCATCTTATTAACTAATCACTTATCAGTTAATGCATTATGCAATTATCAATGATCTGCACTGTGATGTCAGTCTCTCAAACCCTATAGTCTACAGCAATTATCAAATTGAGTTGTTAATGGAGTGAAATGACCGACAGAGAACTGAAGAATTAAGGCAATTCTATCAGCTTGGATAGACCCATACCTCATCACCTCATCAGAGTGATCAAACAAATTAAACAGCCATCAGATGAAACTGCAGAGCCTCACTGAGAATAAAGTAATCTTCTACCCACATGCTTCACAAACACCACTACGTGTATTTATAGACAGAGCAAAAGCAAATATGCTACATATGCCTTTTCTAGACAGATATGAACTCAATAACATTCTTGATTCATGGAAATAAATGTGAAATGTCAAGTTGTCATCACAAATCCCTATGTGGAATCACTCACATCATTATGAGGAGGAGGGAAGGCATTTGCTTGCATTAAGGGTGGCTGATGGAGGGTGAATTATAAAGCTTGCTCTAAGAGACAGATTGACTTTAGAAATTCATCAAGGGGCACATAAAAGAACATCACGCAGTGTTGGCATTAGCGTGTGTGAATATGAGAGAAAAAGACACACAGGAGAGGAAATTGTAGAGGAGAGAGGCTGTATCAGATTTTGAAAAGGGAGGTGCATACAGCAAAAAATGGGAGCAACTGTGTGATATAGCTTCAAGGAAACATGTGGGAGTGGATAAACACATGTCTCAGATGTTTCAGCAGACGATAGTATATACCACAGTCACGGATTGCTTCCCAAAGCGCTCATTTTGCTTCATTTCCCGTTCCGTCCTTTTAGTAATGAATAGCATTCATCACCGCATGGATGTGTCTGCGGCTGCATGCAAGGACAAAAGACAGGAGGGGGAAGACAAAGACAATGGAAGGACGAGTGATTGTCTTTCTCCTCTATACGCAGACATGCTGTAAACTCAATAATTACAGTCAATAGGAACCCTGACATGCAAATCTCCCGGTCTCCATAATTACACCCTGATAGTCTCGTATACACATCCTGTCAAGAAACGGACAGTTGTCAAGGTTCAACAATCTGAGCCACGGGCACAGATAGGCATGTTCTCTGGAAAATGAGTCACAGTGCTCATCAGCCACGCTGTGCTGATGTAGTTTGGTGAAGGCTCGGAGGATCAAGGCTCTGTGCAGCCATTGTCACTGTCACCGCATGCTGACTATACTTCTGATGCTGCCTTCTACCCCTCCCACCCCCCCGTGGTCCCGAGGACAAGATTCTGCTTCGCTGCACTGTGTGCCATGCAGTTTCAGCCTGGATTTCCCTACAAGCTTAACAGGGAGTGAAGCCCTCTCATTGTTTAGCACTTCAAAGGAAACAAGAGAAAAGAGAAGGCAGCAAGAGAGAGAGAGAGAGAGAGAGAGAGAGAGAGGGAGGGAGAGAAAAGGAAATGATAGACACAGGGTGAGAAAGGGAACATGAAAAAGGAAAAGGCAGTGGGGAAGCAGCAAAGGAACAGAGTCGGGGAGTGGGAGGGAAAATATGAGAGAAATAAGAAGTGAAGAGATGGACAGAGTTTGAATGCAAGTAGTTGCTTTCACAGCAGCTGAACTGCCAAGTGTATCCACTAGGCTATTTTTTAGGTTATACTAGTATTTAATTAAAACAGCTGCTTTGTCATATAACATTGTTAACATTTTGCCAAATGCCATGTAAGATGTAGAAATCCCATTGTTTTCTTTGGCCATCTTGCACATAAACTGGCAATATCTAAAGTGTACAGCCTCTCTGTTGAGACCATATGGTGCTTTTCTCTGCCTTTGAAATGTCTTCTCCTTAAGGCAGTTGCAGTGGTAGATGTACATTTAGAAAATCGTCTTTTCTAATTGTCTTTGGGCCTCGTACCTGAATGACAAAATTGGTGGTTTGAGTGTATTCCAAAAATAGCCTAACACATGAGTTAAAGGAAGGGTTGGCAATACTGAGAAAATAGCAAGAGTGTAATCGATTTTTAAAAATGATCCAACTGAAAAACCCAGCCCAGTGATGCCAACTCTTTCACAATGAAAGTAGCGGCACTAGCTCCAAAAGTCACTAAATCTAGCGAGAAAATCGTCTGCAACACTGACAGCCCGTCGCTTCAGGCCTCCCTCCAAAATACGCTTATTTGCTGTCTTGCCAAGAGATAAGAGGATTGATACCACTCTCATGTCTGTCCATTCAATATGAAACTGTAGCCAGGAGACAGTTAGCTCTGCTTAGCATAAAGACTGAAAGCAGAAGGAAACAAAACTAACAAGATATAACTTTGCCTAATTACTTTTTAAGGTTTAGGGGGTGCTTGTATGTGGATTTTTTTAACCTTTGGATAGAACTAAGCTCGTTTCCACCAGCTCCTAGTCTTTATGCTAGGCTAAGATAACTGTCTCCTGGCTGTATCTTTGTATGTAACAGTAAGATATGAGAGTTCAGATCCATGCATAGTTCCCAAAACGGCAAACTATTACTTTAAGTTTTATACTGTATGGTGAAGTTAACCAAAACCAACACATTCTCACGTTCAACTCCGTCAAATACTGCCGTTCGGCCAGGGCACCTCGGCATCGGAGAGCAAGGTAGCTAGCCCTCTTGTGTTACTTTTGGACTCACCAGGGACGGCGTGCCAATATACGTTCGTTACAAGCAAAGTGTCCTTTCAAAATAAATTTCCGTTTTCACAGGAAGTTTAGGTTTAGGCAACACAACCACTTAGGTAGGGTAAGGAAACGGTCGTGGTGGACTTTAACTTAACTGACGTATGACTTACGTGTCTACCAAGTGACTAACCGCTCACATGACTCACGGGACTATGTGACAAAATAAGTCATCGGTCACTTATACTTTCACACGGGACACCAATAGTGCTCCCCAGGGTTTAAGTCCTGTGTTTGTTTGACCCATCCACCTTGTTTCCTGCCAACCCTGAGAGGACTCTCACGCTCTTACTACAATACATATGTCACATGCTCTTACTGTCAAGTGCCGCAGGTGGGTTTACATTGGAGTTAGTTGAAAGCCTGGTTCGTCGCTCCGTGCATCGGTAGGGGCACTCACCAAACAACGGTATTTAATGAGGTGGGAGTGAGAACAGGTTGCCAAAACACTTGATAATTAGGGTAATGGAAAGGGTAAAGCAAATAAACACGGCATTAATCCACCAGGCCAGCCTCCAAACACCTCATGTAGTTTTTCTAGAGGGTACAGTCTCAGAGGTTCTGGCATATCACTAAAGTTGTGTGTTAGTGTTTATGTTGAACTTCAGTTTTGATGATAAAAAGCAAAGGACATTACCTCAGGGAAAATAACTGCTTTGGGTAGATAATGAAGAATTATGAGGTGCATGAATGTCACCCCCCACCGCTCCACCACACTCGTAATTACCTGTCTCAGAGTCTGGCTGTTATGACAATGAGAGGGCATTAGTTAATCCATGTAGCATTAAGACAGAACACCACATCTGCAATTCAATGAGGACTTTAGTATTCAAAATCCAACCTGAAGTTGTTAGTTTTCTAGTGGGTCTTTTGTAATCTCAATTGTGCGTTTTCATAATTGTTACGTTCAAGGAAAATGCATTGCTTTTTTAAAATGAAATGGCTAACATTCATTTAATCTCAGCAGATATTTAAAAGGAGGGATGTATGTTCATGTTGCATTTAAGAGATTTTTTGCAAGCTAATCAATGTCTTTTTGAACTATTTTCAAAAGGACTTGGTCCTCTAAAAAGTCTTGTTAACAACTTTAGATTCTCAGTCACACAGCGGGAGCTATTGACTTTAAAGTAATAATCAGAATAAAAAAATACATGAGCGATGAGGAATTATGTGACTCATCTTTGCAGAGCCTCCTTGTATATATATTGCACTTATGGCCATGTTTTCACAGAAGCAGAAGAGGTAAAAATCCTTATACAACGGCAGAATGCTTATTATAAGTATGCGTGTTAATTGTTGCGTTACCCTTTCCACATCCGTCCTCAGATGAAGAGCTTGTCTATGTGTGGACTCGAGAGGCAACAATGTCACTGTCAACACTGTAATTGCAATTACATCTCCTGTACTGCTCTGGCTCTCAGAGCCCTGCATGAGGTAAACACTGTACAAAGTCACAAGCGTAAATCATAAGCATCAACCAGCTGGAAGCTGGTGTGCTGCATTTGCACTTGACAAGAAAAAGGTTAGCGATTTTCTAAATGTGATGCTAAGTCAACGCATGAATTAAATATTTTCTTTTAGTGTTACAAAAACATTGCACCACCAGCAGTCTGGTGTTGAGACAAAAGTTTGTCATGTTAACAATTCACACAATCCAACCATGCATATCTCAGTAACAACAGAGCTTGAAACTTGATGACTTTGGCATCAACACAGGGGGCATTCTTTTCATGTGTTGAATCTCTCAAGCAGTGTCTCAGTGTCTCAGGCTCTTATAGGTTTGGAAGACCAAGAAACTCCAAATTGTAGCCCAAACCAGCCGAGTCGGCAGGTAAAAATGTTGGCATTGGACATTTCTGCAAACCAGGGATACGTTAAATGGTGTCGTGTATACCATGTATACACAAACTAATGATAACATAACTATTAACTAAGTTTAATTAACTAGCAATTTACCATTTATAAATGATGGTTATTATAAAGTGTTACCCAAAATGAAACAGAAAAAGGATATTCTACACAATATGTTACAACAAACTACTGTCAGTGTTCCAGAGGGGGAAGCCAGTGAAGGATTACATCCTATATAACATTGTACTAGCAACTCCTACTAGTTGGTTGGAGCACCTGCGTAGAGGTGGGTGGAATATGGTTGGTATAACGACAAACTGCATGTATACTGTGAAGCTAGCATTTTTGTTTTTTACTTACATACTTTGAAATTGGTATTGCTTGTTTTTATGTATTTCTGTTACAAAAAATTTGCAACATGATAACAGTGTGACTAATGTAAAAGGTGTAAATTCAATAATCCACTTCAAAACCCATATGAGTTCAAACAGTCAATGACTGGTTACGTACTGTATGATAGCGATTATCACAATGAAACATAAAAAATAACCCTCTAACACCTGTACACAAATGCAGTCAGCCTGTATGCAGTGTGACGCCTAACTTAATGGGATCATTCATCAGCACAGGGTGCTAAAAGCAGCTCCCCTTTATGAATTCATTCAGCATGTGATACTCTTAGTCTGACAGCCCTGGACCTGTGGTGGTAGCCATTAAGCTGAGATATTCCTTATTATTAACACGTGTCTCTGCTGATGTGCTTTAATGGACAGTAAAAGCCATCGAGGCACTCTCTAGTGAGAAAACAGCCACATTTAAACTGCCGCTTTGGAACAGAATGGTGGACGGACTCAGTAAATGAGAGACAGCAAGACGGAGGGAGATAGAGAGGGACAAAGATCTTTCCATTTAGTCCTGGAAATTACAGCAGATGCCATTAAACCCCATAGTCAAAGTAAGAAGACTAATGCAATTTATTGAGTTTTATCTTATCTTTCTCGGCATAGCGGTGATAAATGATGGCTGTTATTCAGAGTCTAGAAAACACATTTTGACTACTCTGGTTTGAACTGAAGGTCTCAAGCATTACTGCACTCTGCGCTTTCTATCTATAGACCTGGAACAACTCTGTGAATTATCAAGCAACTCATGTGAACTGTTCTACTTTGTAGACAATTCATACTGTAAACCTAGAGAGATGTGGGGCTGGCCAAAGCCTAAAGGAAAAAGAGGAGTAGGAGAGGGACTTGATTGGTATTCATTGTTTTTCACGAGGAAGCTTGGCTCTTTTCCTTGAACTCTTGCTCTTTTGCTTTCTTGCATCCAGTACACAGATGACCTTTGTGGAAGGTGTGCAGAGACAAAACACTGAGAGAAAGGAGGCTATGTGGTCCCTCCGATGGTCCTTTGTGGTGTTTTGTGTCCTTTACCCTCAGTTGTACCTCATCTGTTCTGATTGTTAAAGAGGCTGGGAGCACAAAGGGCTCTCTGCTGTCTCTACTCCCTGCCCCAACAACACCTTTTGTTTACTTTGTTTTGGGAAGATGTTACAGCTCGTCTTGCTGTTGTGGCTTTGTTTCTGTTCTGTTTAGTTTCCCTTATCTTTTAGTACTCCATAGCCCAATGAATTATTGGCCTCAGGCCTGCACTTTTTAGTCATGCGCTAGCAGCATAGCTCGAGGCAATGTTGGTCAGTACACTACTTCGGTCCAGATTTTAATATTTAACAACTACTGGAGGGATTGCCATGTAATATTGAAGACATTCATGGTGCCCAGAGGATGAAGTCTACCGATTGTCGTGATCTCCTGCCCTTTTCTCTAGTATCACCAAGAGTTTGACATTTGTAGTTCAGAGTGAAACATTGGATGGATCACCATGAAATTTGTAATAACTTTGGTGATCCTTTAACTTTTACATCTAACTCCATTATCAGGTCAACTTCACTTATTCTAATACTTTGGTTTATGACCAACTAACTTCAAAACTAACAACATTACCATCAGCCTTGGCTGTACTTTGTGTTTAATGCTATTAATAGCAAATGTTGACACGCTGAGATGGCGAGCATGGTTAACATCCAAAAAGGCGCGTGAATGACGAGATAATGTGCAAGGCAAAAGCAGGTAATAAGAACGCCGTTCTTGCTTTAGGTGTGTCATTTGTACGCTATATAGTCTGTACTGACCGCAATGTAAATGCATCCATGCGAATGCTATGCTCAGAGCTAGTGACGTAAGTGGATGGGTCCAACAAAAACAGGACTTTCAACCAAGGGACCAATATTCGAGGATGGTGTTTGTTTTGGACTTACATTAGTATCGTTTGTCACATGTTTTGTAGTGACGTTTGTGACGTGTTTTCCGTACTTATGTTACTTTGTTTCCGTACGTATTTCACATAGTTAAATACTTATTTTTAGGCCAACCATGACGTTTTTCCTAAACCAAAGTGGTTTTGCTGCCGCTGCTGGTCCTGCACCTTCATACACATGTAACATTCACGTCTCGGCGAAGCAAAACGTGACACTGACATGCTATCCTCTTGTGGACAGGCGGGTCTATTACAGGCTTTGGCGTGATATATAAATATTTTAATCGATTGACAGCCCTTATTGTAACACAATACCTGCTTAACATTAGCATGTTAGAATTGCTAGCGTGGCTGTAGACTCTTTATCATCCTAAATATCACCTACATAAACATTTATTAAAAAATGTACTCACTTTCTGGCTACATCTAAATTAAAATGAGCCCTTTTCAAGTTGTAAAAACAAAAAAACCCCTAAAAAATAACCTCCTCTATTAATCAGGTTATGTCCTATACTATTATGTCCTTAATTCAAATCAGAACAAAAGATCACCTTGTAAAGATATTAACATGACAGCTGCCGTAATCAGTGTAAGCATTGCCTTTCGTGGGTATAATTTAATTATTGGAGTGCATTGAATGTCCCTTTCATGAACAGATGAATCGTCATTTGAAATGCATAATAAGGGATTTTCAATAACCAGAGGACCAAGATTATTACTCACTAGACTGTGATTATGTTAGTAGTAATTATCTCTGACCTTACTTTGCAGAAAATGAAAGACCACAACAGTGCTGCAAAAAGCTTAATATACCCTTACAAAGCCAACAGCGCTGCAAGAAGTCTGTATGCCGGTGTCCCCATTTTCTGACTGCACCCTGTAGGTTCATGCCAAAACAAGTCCTCGGACTGGCCTGCTACTAAATAAAACAGACACAGCCGTTAGGTGTTCATGTGATGCTGTGCCCTACTCTGGTAAACACCAGAATAAAACGTGTGCTTGATGTGTTGGAACAGTGCATTGTGTAACATTTAACATACAAGTGTTCAGCGTAAAACGTCTGGAGTGCAGCTTTTTACAATAAAACACTTCCAGTAAAAGTAGAATGCTGGCCATTGATTGCCCACTGAGGCATTGTTGGCCTTTCTAAAGGTGGCCTAGATTTTTCTCTGGCTTCTGCAAATGAAAATCGATTACAGGAAACTATAAACATAAATAGACCACGGCGATTTCTCCTGCACTGGACTGAGCTCTACCGTATGAACGTAAGGTCACAAAGTAAAAACATCTATAAGCCAGGGTGGCATGTCCAATTTTGCTGGATAACCTATCATACTGCACAATAAGGTAAGAAACAAAAGCTGCTAAATGGGAACACATTTAGGGGCACAGGAGAATGGACTGTGTGTGCGGATACAAATAATTCATATTGCACAATTGTAATGGAGTGAACTAGCAATATATTCTGAGAAGGACTCCAGCCTTACAGCAACCCTGAAAACAGCTGACATGGGCAGACAAAGTGAATGAATGTGTTGTCATTTCCACAAAAAAATGATCTATGATTTACTTTTTATTCCAAGGGTTTGTCATGCTCTATTTGGTTATGTAAAAAAAAAAGTCAAACATTTAAGTAGCCCACCGTGAAAGTGAGAAAGAGAGGGTTTCAATTAAAACCTGACATCAGCACAACTCCACATTTCACAGCTAATTTACTTAGATCACAAGGTGTGTAGGGCTACCGCACAATCCAGCTGAGTGCCAATAAAAACTACGGCCCTTTTTTTCACATTCAGAAAAAACATTAATGAAGCCTTTGAGACGAGAGGAAGCCTCTTTATCGTCAGCTGTACAAGTGCAAACAAGTGCAACGTGGCGCTTTCTTAAATGTCACTGTCGGTTTCTTTGATAAAGGCTACGCTCACTGTATATGCTAAATGTCATCCTTCAGAGGAGTGGGAACATAACAGTGTGTTATCTCCCCGGAGACCCCTTGATCTGGGAAAACAGTGTGAAGACAAAGATGCAAGTTGATTGCTCTTGTAGTCAAATAAAATCAGATTTTATTTATATAGCACTAGGGCTGACCCAAAGGCTTCAAAGCTTCAACCAAATCAGTATTTGATGGCTTAGTTTTTTTATTTTTTTATATTCAAGACCATAAAATAAAGAATAATCCCAAAAGATTATTCACCATTCATATTCAACATCAATTATTATTAGTTATTCTCTGAAGGATATCGCTGTTCGTTGTGTTTAGAGGTGCGTGTGTGTACAGAAGTGCGGCCGTGGCGCTGTCCCAGGTACTGAAATGGGGGAAATGGAGACGGACAGACAGAAGAACTTGTCAGTCTGCTGCGCTGCACCACAAAGCTTCTAATATCTTCGAATATTTCTCACCGAAGCTTCAAAGCCCAAAAAATTGTAATTGGGACAGCCCTATATAGCACAACTCATACGAGAGGCATAGACTCGATGTGCTTCAAATAAAAACAAAAACAGGCAAAAATTATATATGACAAAAACATTAAATAAGAACATATAAGATAGAAACCTATTACAGATATAAAACATATAAGATAAAAACTAGGGCTGTCAATCAATTAAAATATTTAATGGCAATTAATCGCAAATTAATCACATATTTTTGTATCTGTTCAAAATGTACCTTAAAGGGAGATTTGTCCAGTATTTAATACTCTTATCAACATGGGAGTGGACAAATATGCTTGCTTTATGCCAATGTATGTATATCGGGTACTGCATTTAGCATAAAAATATGCTCAAATCATAACATGGCAAACTGCAGCCCAACAGACAACAACAGCTGTCAGTGTGTCAGTGTGCTGACTTGACTATAACTTCCCCCAAACTGCATGTGATTAACATAAAGTAGGCATGTCTGTAAAGGGGAGACTCATGGGTACCCATAGAACACATTTTCCTTGCCAAATTTAAGAGCAAGTTTGTAGCATTATTTAGCCTCCTTCTTCACGATGACCTTGTTGATAACAATGGATTTTTAAAGTTTTTCCAGTATCTTTACTCTAGCTTTAAAACCGAGACCGCTACAACCTAAAAATCGCAAGTTGCTTTAATGCGTTAAAGAAATGTGTGGCGTTAAAACAAATTTGCGTTAACACATTACTATCGCATTAACTTTGATAGCCTTAATAAACACGTATTAGATAAGAAAGTATTACATATATAAAACATATAAGATATAAAATATGATTTCCTGCTTAACTCAACAAATCGTGAGATTAATTAATAAGAACTTCAAGCTAATATACATGTGTAAATCACGCTGGCTTTAAACTGCACACAGCCTTCTGCCATCTATGCAGTTTCTAACAGCATTCAATTATTATTGATTCTATCTGCAGCACACTGTATGCACACTATCACGGGGCCCGTGTGGTCCTTGTGTGACCGTATTGAAGTCTGTATGCAATCACTCGAGGTTTCGGCTGAGTGCTGGCAGGTTGACAGCCTGTGAGCGCGAGGACTGCACTGACTCCACAATCCCTTTTTTCACCTCGAGTTGCTCATCCATCAGCATGAGCCCTGTCCGGCGGTTTCACTCCGAAAACATAGCACAGCACCAGCAATCAGTACAAACAAGATGCCTTAAAGGGACTGTATGCATGTTTTTACACATATTAACATTTTTTTTTTTTTTAAATCATTTTTATTGCCAATATGTGAACAGGTTGTAACCTTACCTAGAAAAATTAGACCTGCCACGACTTTCTGGGTTTCCTCTATCAGCCTTTAGACTGTTTTTAATGTGAAGAATGCGGGCCATTTTTTTTCTTGCAAAACAGGAATATGACCGACGTCGGAGGAAAACTAGTGTTGTGGAAGTGTGTGTGTATGTGGGAAGTGAGTGGTGAAGCAAGAGAGAGAGAGAGCGGCAGCAAGTGTGTGAGAAAACGAACGAGCAACGGAGCAGAGAAGAGTTAGTTTAGCTTTGAGAATATCAAGTGAATGTACGGTGGAAGTTGCAGTTTGTGCGGAAATAAATGCTGCAGTTCCTCAAGACCAACAGAGGTTTTTACCGTGTCTTGTTTCCCTGCTGCTGAGTGGAGTGACGGGCTAACTCCAGAGTGAGTAACGTTATCGACTCCGGTCCAGGAGACCAAAACTACGATGTTTCTTCTGGGCCTCCTGAACAAGGTCGGGAGGCCGAAGCAGGAAAAGTTAACACTAGAATCAACGTTTGGTGAGCTAACATTACGGCCAAGCATGTGAAGTATATAGCGATATTGTGGTTTTAGCTGGCTAATATTGCTAACGTTAATCAACACGATGCCTGTAAATCACGGTCAGTCTTGTGTGTGTCGCCTCACTGTTTTGACTGATGCTCGCTCACATAGTGCGAGCACAAGGACGAGCATTGGCACACTGACTGTTGTTGACTCGATGGCCACAGGTGTCACCGTTAACAAGCAATTTCTGATTCCAATTTGTTTTAGAAGCATTCAGTGATAGAATTGTTAAAAAGACAGTTTATTAAAACAGTAGGTACCGCTCTATTTGTCTGAGTAAAAAGTAAGAAGGATGAGGGCAGGAAGGTTCAGCTCTAATAGGAGTAAAAAATCCTCAACTTCATCTAGTGGCGACATTGTCAACTTGTGATGAGTGAGAGGGAGAGCGTAATTGGTCGTGAAATTGTCAGCCCACCTGCGAGACATTCTAACACCGCTCGGGAAAGTGATAACCTTCACGATGGGACGCAAGGTTACTCAGCCATTTGCTCCCCTCAGCCTGCCCGCTGAATAAATGCACCGTCAAACTTGAGGAAATATTTGTAAGAGGTCCCTGTTGCGGGCGATATGAGAATAGTGATTGTGCTTGCCAACCGGCTTTCGGATGCAAATGGCAGTTATGGTGTATTAATAGCCTTTCTCCAGTGTCTGGTGTTATCAGAGTTGTCAGGAGAATTCATAAGGGAGGTACACGGGTGGGGGCGGATTAGACAAGAACAGAGCACATTCTGGCAAAAGGTTTGATTTGGTGTCGTCTCTAATGGATGTCCTCCGCAGAGCAGAAAGTAGGAAAAGACTAGGACAAGAAGATGGCCAATGGGAAGTGGAAATGTGACTTTTAGAAGTGTTCACTTGTACTACATGAAAAAACAATTTATCCTCATAGGTATGAGAGCTTATCAAAAAGCTATTCCTCCTTTTGTGTTTGTTTTCCTACGAATGTCCAGCAACACGTGTCAATTTCTGCTCATTAGTTCGACTAAGGTCGACATGGTTCTAATTAGGCAACAAAATGACTTTGTTAGGTTTAGGAAAAGATTGACTTGGTTTGGATTAGGTAACAAAACTACTTAGGTTAAGGAAAATATCTTGGTTTGGATTAAAATAACTCCGGTAGTGGCGTTATTTAAGCATGTACGTTACAGAGATAAATCAACGTTGACTTTTGGTTTCACATGGGACATGAACGCCGGTCTCCTGGGCAAAAGTCTGGTATTTTTAGACCCACCCATCCACCCCGACCTCCTTTCTATGTGGCGTTCGCCGCTCTTTATATTTCCTTCCATAGCTAAAAACGGTGTATGAGAACAGCCTGGAATAAAGCATCAACTGTCTACTTCCATAAAGGAGATATAAATTGTTCTATTTATTGTAGTCCACTTCCACGGGGTTAGTAATGTTCAAAATGACTAATTCACCAATGCATAACTGCAAGAAACAAAACAATAACAAAACGTGACAGATGTCTTGCTGCCTTCTGTTATAATACAAATTTTTATGTTTTTTACATTTTACAAAGTGGAACACTTTGGCAAAACAAAACCCTTTGAACTGTTCATCTGGTCTCTAATACCATTTCATTCTATTTTATAAAATACATCTGAAATATTTGGAATATGACCTTTTGGATTCTTTTTTGTCTCCGGTCATCCCAAATTTTAATTTTTCAGTGCCTCCGTGTGGCCTTCAGTCTACACGGACTTATAAAACATTACGCTAGTTAATTCAGAAAGAGTCTGTTTCATACACAGCATGAGCTCTCAGTCCGCTGCCTGAGGTAGGATCACATCTGAAATACACAAGATGCAGTTTGAGGGTAATTCTGATGGAGAGGGGGCTGATGTTTAACTAAATCCATTCTTATTGTAATGTGCAGTTAATTATGTGCCAAAGCTCGAGAGATGTTATCTGCAAATCTTTCCAGTCATTCTGTGGAATCTGCTGAATCGCTGCACATATTGTTAGTTTTAAATTCATATATTATTCCAGATGTCATCTATAATGCCAGTTCTAATAATGAAATAATGTGTCCCCCGAAAAGGTGTATTTTTTTTTTTAATCATGTTTTAGACTTTTGTGAAACAGACTGTTCTGGCAAGCTGTATTTCCAATCTCTGTAGTGAGAAAAGTGTTTATCCTCACATATGGAGAAAAATTCACTTATTTCACTGAACCAAAAAGTCATTTTCTCTATTGAATGTACAACCACTCACTGGTTAGGTAATGGGCCTTGACCATGTGCATTCACATGCCGCTGTCAGCCACAAATATGAGTGTCACATGCAAAGCACTCACCATAGCACATGAACCCAGCCACCCTGAACTCATTCTTCACTCTACTCCATACATTCATCTATCCATCTAGTCATTTATCAGGGATGCACCGATCCCACTTTTTCAATCCCAATACTGAAAGCGATACCTGGGCTTAAGGTATCGGCTGCTACCGAGTAACGATTCAATACCAGTCTTTAATAAATACAGTATACTGTATGCCTCACTGTGTGGAAGTGACAGGCAACATCGGGCTTGATTTAAACATTGCTTTCCTAACATCGTAAAACAAAATGTAACAAATAAATACATGGATATAACTTTAGTGAATCGTAATTTATTATTAAATAGTGATACATGATGTTGGTCAAAACAGGAATTAAAATTCCAGTATATAATGTATAGTGTATAAACTAGGGCTGTCAATGTTAACGTGATAATAAAACGTTAATGCAAAATCGTTTTAACACTACTAATTTCTTTAACGTATAAATGCAACTTGCGATTTTTACAGTTGTAGCGGGCTCAGTTTTAAAGCTAGAGTGAAGATACTGGCATCGGATAATACTACAAAACCTGAGGAATTCATTGGTACAAACCGTGTCATACTAGCTTTTCGGGAAAAAGGCTAAATAAAGCTCAAATTTTGTGCTAAATTTTGGCGAGGAAAAACTTGCATGGCCATTTTCAAAGGGGTCCCTTGACCTCTGACCTCAAGATATGTGAATGAAAATGGGTTCTATGGGTACCCACGAGTCTCCCCTTTACAGACATGCCCACTTTATGATAATCACATGCAGTTTGGGGCAAGTCATAGTCAAATCAGCACACTGACACACTGACAGCTGTTGTTGCCTGTTGGGCTTGAGTTTGCCAAGTTACGCATGATTTGAGCTGTGAGGGTTTCTGGAAAATATTTGTCATTGTTTTGTGTCGTTAATTGATTTCCAATAATAAATATATGCATACATTTGCATACACGAAGCATATTTGCCCACTCCCATGTTGATAAGAGTATTAAATACTTGACGAATCCCCCTTTAAGGTATATTTTGAACAGATAAAAAGTGTGTGATTAATCGCTATTAAATAAATTAAACGTAGAATTGAATTTAATAGATCGGCCCCATCACAGTTACCCAATCTAGCTATTTGAGTCAGTATCGGCCCGATATTCAATCCGGTATCAGAGCATCCCTGCTATCCATCTCTCTATCTCTCTATCATATCCCAAAAGCAGCAAAAACACCACATTTCTCATCTTTCAGTGTGAGAAACAAGATGCAGATGCACAGACATCCAAGGCACTTGGGAAGGCTCTTCACGCAAAAGGTTAAGGATTTCTACTAAGCAGAGCAAAGTGCAAAAAAAATAGGACTTTTTTTTTTCAATTTAATTGAGGCTCTCACATCAACTTCAAAGCGACACACAAGTAATTCCCACTCTTTGCTGGTGTTCATTTTCCCAAGCTAAAACCTTGTCCTCTTCATTAAAAGCCCATCCCTCCTCATCCCCTTGAGCCTGTCATGTTCAAACAGTGTTCTCAGCTCCTTGCTAGGCTGGATTAATGAAATATTTGATATAAAATGTCAAAATAAGGGAAAAGCAGTGTGGACTAGGGACCACGGTGATTATCGCTAGGAGAGAGAAAAACATAATGAGGTAAAAAAAAAAAAATAATCTCTTCTTATTCCTTTCCTATGCTGTATTTGTGGCCCTTCAAAGTTGAAATAGATTCTACCAAGAGGAAACCTTACAGCCTGCCTTGACATGCCTGGCATCCTCATACTTCTCGCTTCATCATTTTCATTGCATTCTTTAAAGATACCAAATGGATTTCAAGAAATGCCTCAGTGGCCATGGATGTCTATCTCAAATGTTACCTTGAAGAGCATATAGTTGTCCTGTCCCTTCTGTTCCTTTATTTGCCGTGGTTGAGGTCACAAAACGTGGTTGGCATAGTTGCTAACGGTAGCCAGGAGTCACAACTGAAGATGCCAGCATAGTTCAACAGAACTGGTTGAACCATATACAGTAGACTATATATATATATATATATATAGATGGACGATGCGTCTCCACTTCCTGCACAAATGTCATATTAAATCACTCTATTTCCTCATTCACAACATCTCTTACTAAAAGGCAGGAAAAGGGTATCCAATATAGGCTCTATATACCTCCACAAATGTAATTTGGCTCCACTCCCTCCCAAAAGTGAAGCCAAATTATCCCGGTTATAATTAACCATAATATCTCTATAACTATATTTATGATTAAAAAATTGACGGTATTGGAAAGTTAAAGTTACATCTCCTCTGTTGTACAATTCCTGAGCCTCCATCTCCGCAACTACTTCACTCAGAGCAGCTGTCAATCACAGCTGTCAGTCATGACGTCTCACCCCCATTCATAGCATCAAATAAGTAATTAAAATCAGACTTATCAGAAAAAATAACACATTAACATACATCAGCGTGATAAGAACTACCTAAAATGATAAAAAAAAACATCTTTGGGAAAAATCTATTTGACGTGTACTTTGACTTTTTAGTTTGGCCCTTGTTCCATCCACTAACATAGAGGGGGGCGGGATTTATGGCCTATACTGCAGCCAGCCACCAGGGGGCGATCAAGATGATTTGGCTTCACTTTTGGGGAGCTGTCATGTCGTCCATCTTTATATACAGTCTATGGTTCAAACACTTTTGCCTGCCAATGTGGTACAAGCATAACCCAGAATTACTCTCACGCTATCACACAATATATGTTTAAATATTGATCATGACCGTTCATCCATGTCATGGACGCATATAGGGCTGCACAATTAATCAAATATTATTCACGATCATGATTTTGGCTTTCCACAGTTAAATGAACATAATCGACTGCGATATTGACGTTTATAATGTCTGCTCTGCTCATAGAAAACTCTGCTGAATAAATCAAGCGCCTCCTAAACTAACAGCTAGAGATGCACCGTCAATCAGCCGCTGATTGTAGCCGGACGCTTTTGCAATTTGCCACAACTGCAAGCCGAAAATAAGCCGTGGAGGAATAACCTTTGGCGAAAATACAGTTGTGTGAATGATCTTTTCACAGCAATATAAAATAGATATTAGAGAGGGAATTATGAATTGTTTAACTTCCTAACACTAGCCTGAAGCAGCTTCTAATATATAATTAAAATTACAAATGACGAGTTTTTTAATCAAAGCAAATATTTAAATAAAAACACAATTATTTATTTCCTTAATAATTTGAATTATGTGTTTTAATGCGAATAACTACTATAGATGACAATAAAGTAAAAAAATAACATTTACAATTTTTGACAGTTAACTGTAGCACAACATGGAAGTGAAAGCAGAGCTCTGTTCATTTAAATGTGAAATTGCAATAAAAATATTTTGTCCCTAAAATCTATGAATAATTGCGATAAATAATCGTGATTTCCATATTGATCAAAAAAATTGCGATTATCATCTTGGCCATAATCATGCAGCCCTACTTTGCATAATTCACTACTGTATTCAAGATAGAGATAAAACAAAAAAAACAACTGTGGAATAGATTTTATTCTAAACATTACGTTTGTGATCTATGGCAAGAATGATTAGTTGTAACTCAACTACAAAACAATTTTCAGGATGGGCTATACTGTGCATGCAATAACACTGCTACATTGCAGTGTGATCAAAAACAAATCAGTGGAGGTTAATGTTACTGCTATAGAGCTGACTGAGCCAGCTCTGAAAAGTTGTAGCTACACAAAACTAGTACAGTACTACAGTTTACCACCACCCGTCAGAAAATTGCAGCCCACTGACCAAGCTTCTCGTATTGATGCAGGGTAAGAGTCAGACCCAGCAGAATATCTTAGTATATGCATTATTACAGTCTTCTTCTCCTTGGAATAAGTATCTAATTATACGTTCCCCTTTCAGCAGCCGTCTGTATGTGCGATAGCCTTTTCAAGCTGAAAGGCCCGTAATGGACTCTCATTATTCAGTTCCAAGACATGTACTATGGTATTTCAGTCTAGAAGCTCTTCAGCAAGTGTCTACAGTTATAGAGAGAGAGGTTAATTAGGTGAAGGTGCCCCTAATTGACTGGCTGGACCACTCATGAGTCTCTCACTTCCCTATCAACCCTCCGCGAGCGAGTCCACAGACACGGCCGCGGGAATTCAAGAGACTTTGTGAAGTAGAAAGAAAAATCTAGACGTAATTCGCTCATTTCAGGTATTTCAATTTACAGCTTCACAGACACAATCTATAATCTTGGGTTCTGAATTTCTAGTACTATTTGCAATAAACAAAATGAAATATATTCGGATAGAAATAGCAAGTCAAACTAAAATAAAACAGCAGAGCTGTATGGTTGAAGTCGATGAATGGAAGGTAAAGAGCAAGGTGAAGTAGGTGCCATTTCTAAATAGCTCAAATATTCTGGCTTCACTTAAATCCTTGCCTTCTATCTCTTTATTAACAGCCATTACTAAAGTTAGAATGTCACCCGCCCTGACACGTCGACACATTCACATCGCTAAATGCACACACTTTTGTCTGAATGAATGAATTAAATATCGATCAAGATTTATTCTAAGCAATGAGCTTGAAGCCTGACAGTGTATAATCGGACAGGTTTCCTCAAGTGGAAAATGTACAGTATCAAACATGCATTTACAAGACTGGACTGCTTCTCAAAAATGACAGCAGTAAGCTGCGGGGGGTCTGCTCATTGTTGGGCGACTAATGGAGTACGTGTGTTACAGATGAGGCTCTACACTGGTTTTGATAAAGTCAAGCTCTACTTCATCTGACCTGATTATCAGCAGACGTCAAAACAATGATGTCCCCGTCTTATGATGAATGGGTTTATTTTTTTAGGCCACATCAGTCACAAGTATGCTTTGATTAATATTCAATCTAAGACTTTGCTAAAGAACTGCAAGAAGGCCTCGTTGAAAAAATGCTGCAGAACA
Source organism: Helicolenus hilgendorfi (assembly GCA_916700815.1). Lineage (NCBI taxonomy): Eukaryota > Metazoa > Chordata > Actinopteri > Perciformes > Sebastidae > Helicolenus > Helicolenus hilgendorfi. The sequence goes on along the minus strand of CAKALG010019776.1, from coordinate 17,239 downwards.
AAAGGATTCTTCAAAGTCATGGCATTCCAAAGAATAATGTGACAGAAAAATCATGCGAGAGCCAAAACAGACCTCACAAAGGAAAATCGCTCTTGAATCAATAGTCTATATAATAAGGACCCTATGTGGTGATAGTGAAAAGACTCTGAAATTAGGAAGCATATCTATTCTCATCTTAAAGTCACTTGCAGTTGAAAGCAACAACAGACTTCAGACTCATACTTCATTCATCTTATGTATTAATGGTGCTCTATACGATCACCAGAGCATTAACAAGAGTATAGAAGCAAATAGGCGAAACTCCGGTGCTTTTTTGACAACAGCTGCTATATGGCACTTTGGTAGCAGTGCCGTCATTTTTGACTGTTAGGCCAATAAGTCTGTGGCCATGGATGTATAAAGAGATGTCTGTAAATGAGAGGATAATTTTTTTTTTTTTTAGGTAAATCAACTTCCCAGTAAGAACATTCAAATAGCCCTCTTGAAATTGTTGTGTCCTAAAAGTTGTAAAATTCATTAACATTGTAACTATTGGCCAGTAGCTAGTAGTGCTAGTAGCATGACATAAACAGAATTTAATGTAGTTGTAGGCTATTTACTAACACACAGAGCAAAAGCACATGACACAACCTCTTATACATCCATGGTCTGTGGTCTATTGGACATCTACATTTTGGAGGTCCTTGACATGAAAAAGTTTGAGATTGCTCTCAAAATCGGTGTGCTGTATTTTTCTAACTTCCATTTATGTCCATCGCTCACTTTATGCTCCTCTGGGAAGCAGCCGGGCCAAAAGGTTAAATAAATAAATAGGTAAGTAAGTAAATAGTTATATGCATATTTATAATACTTCTATTGTTCAACACAGGCCATTTTGTACTTTTGTACGGCACTTTGTAGGTGTACATTTTATGGGTGTCCGGTAATCTCTTTCAGTCCAAAATGGCGGAAGCATATCATTGCTGCTGATGTTGCAATGGAACGAACAATTGACTTTCACTTCTTATCGATATACTTCTTTATGGCATTAATTTAGCAGCAAACAACTATTTTCTATGTAAAGATATAGTGGAGTAATGTCTACCTGAGCAGAGAAAGTCCCTCTTTGTGTGTGTGTGTTGCAATCTGAGCTTCTCCGCACTTTATTGACTAAGCTTGGCCGGCCACAGATGCCTTTTAGTGTATGTTCGTGCATGTGAGCGTGCCCCACTGGCTAGCTCACGGCGGCCACTCTGCACTATGCTAATACGGTGGTTACAGCTGATAATGCCGTTAGTGACTCTGACGCATAACATACCAACCCCGGTTAGCACTGTTGCCGTTGATGCACTGTTAGCACCGTTAGCTGCCAGCTGTTGGCTCGGCTATCTCCATGTTTGAGAACCATGTGGAAGCAATGGATATGAATTTTGTAGTGAGCACCTTTAAAATCTCCATCTTGTACGTTTTGCTCTTTTTCGAGGGCAGAACACAACAGAAACTGACTGCTCTGATAAATCTGTTTCTTCCTCCCGTCTCACTTCTACACCTGCAGGCTAAACTGTCAGGTAATACTCAGGTGGACAAAGGTGTGATGTCTTGGAAGTCAAGATATAACTCATGCGGCTAAAAGGATTAAGCACAATTTTTACAATATACGTACGTAATCTACAAGGGGTGTTTATTTTTGTGTACCTGCGATCAAAGTGATGAAAATCTTGTGATGTTTCGCTTTGAAGGCTTAATGAAGATAAAACTTATAAAAAGAAACGTGGTAAGAAGTCCTTCTCTGCATGCAGCTAACAGTTGGATATTGTTTTCATGCAGAGAAATAGACTGAGCCCCTCCAGCTAGATGATCTTTTAAGACTATCTCGGTCTCTCCGGATAAAAACAGCAGCACTGGTCGTTTGTTCAAAGAGCTTAAAACAATATTTACATTCAGTGTGAAATCAGTAAAGAATAAGCTTTCTTTTTGCCAAGAAAGATATGACAGCCATTACATCTAATACGCTTTGGCCAAGTATGTACTTCAGCTATTGTATGGATATTCACTCCTTGTTTTTAGATAAATGTCACTCAAACACAACGACATTCTGAAAATGTACTTTAATGGCCAAGTCTTGCTAAATCAACAACGAAAATGTGAATTAAAGCTTATTTCCCTCCACTAACGTTATGTGAGTATCAAGAGTTGGTTCATCGAGATAAACAGTTGGAAGTGCCACATTTAGCTTTCGCTGATATTTCAGCACAAATTGATCATGCAGGGAGTGGATGGAACAACACATTCTCACTTCCAACTCGTCTTGGTCAGTGCCCGACGCACGCGGTACCCCTCTTGCGTTACTTTTGGATGGACCAGGGACATTGTGTAAATTTACACTCCTTACATGCATACTGTATACATGAGCCCTTGTGATTTACATTTTCAGCGTGGGAAGGTAAACGTTACGTGATAGGTGTCTGGATTACAACAAAAATACAGTGAACTGAAAACTTAACTATATAATATTATTTTCAGCTGTTTGTAGGCTATTAAGCTAATAGTTACCTGCTCATTCTAACATGATGCAAACTTCACAGCTGACTGGAGTTGCCACAAATATAACTCAGGAAAGACTTTAAACTATGTATTTTTCATTCAGTTATCATTGTTTCTTCTTAAAATACGTTCAATATTGTAATCCATGCCCTAATTAATTAAATATAGGTCAAACAAGGTCGGAGACCCATTGTATGAAAGAATGAGTATTGTAAGAGTGCGGGGGTGTACCAGCGCAGAGCTAACTATTCTAAAAATAAAAAAACAGATACTGTATGTTAATGACAACGCCCACATTTTTACTTGAATATTCATAAACAAAGCCAGAACTTACTCAGCCTACACTGCTAATTTTCTTGTATTGTTTCCTTTTGGCGTCTGCATCTCAACCCCTGTGTCTTTTTTCTTTGGATCCCCGTCCTCTAGGATATAAGACTTATGATGACACACAGATGCCAAATAAATGCATTAAAATGTAAATATCATTTATTGTTGTCTTATAATGGTAAGTAGACATTTAGGAGGAACATTCTTTAGCAAAGAACCTGCTACCGATATAAACCAATTTCTCATTGCATAATTACATTCCCCAAAAGTCAACTGTCTTCAATGTTTTATGAGCACTGCTCATGTGGACACTAATTAGCGATATTAATAATATAATTGACTTGCTTCGTGTTTGGCACAAGAGACACTTGGAGACAAGTCTCAACAGACTCAAAGATTGAACACGCCAGCCTGGTTTCTCTCTGAACAGACATATTTAGAGCATGATCAATAGTGACAAAGATGTTATAACTGCTTAGCAATACAGAGTAAGACAGTAAGACAGAGTGACACATTTTAACACAAAACATGGACACACTCCATGTGTTTTCATGTGTTGATTTTGGCTGATCCAGCACACAGACTTTTGCACATAATTAATGCATGCAGATCAATTTCAGTGCAGCACAATCAATGAGTCACAGTCAGGATTCACCAGACACAGGATCTCAGTGGATATGATGAAAAAATGACATTTACTTGAATGTATTTCACCATCACATTTGGTGACTTTGATTCCTACAAATATGACTTACTTTGGACCTCTCCTACTTAAATTTTACATGTTTAACCCTTAATGACAATATTAAACATTAGTTATCATAGCTATGCCGATGATACGCAAATTCCTATTCACTACCCTCTGCTCTCATGAATCCTCTAAACTTCTAAACAGTTGAACATAGAGTCTTTGTCATGAGCTGACTGGACTCTTGCAATTCTCTGTTTATGGGCCTTCAAGCAGTGTTAATTTTGTGTGACGAAAACTATGACTAAATATGTTCGTCAACGACCTTCTTTTCTATGAATAATATGAGATGATGACGAGATGGCATGGGTTGGAAATTAACTATTTTGTCCAAATGCCACTGTGGCTGGTGGATTCCAAAATCTAGCAGCCACTCAATAGATTACCATTAGTGTTTTGGCTGGTAAGTGAAGCAAATCTAGCAGCCACTTGCATATTTTACCAGTATTTGGCTGGTGCTAATTTCCATCCATGGGATGGCACCAACGTCATTAAACACTAATTGCGACTATATCAACATGCAATATTTTTGATAGAAAAAGACAAGATTAAAATTTTGTTTAAAAAATAAAAACTTTACCAAAATGAATTTTCATGGACAAAACAGAGGAGACAAAATATTATATATGTATGTTTTTGGCTGGACTGCAGAGGGCCAGCCCTACAAACACAAAAGCCTGTCACTGAGTGGCTGAGTGATGAAGTTACACGATTGGTTGGCCGAGTGTTGGAGTTTCCCCATTGTCAAAATGAAAAGGCGGGAGACAGTCCTTTAAGCAAATGAGCATGTACAGCGTGTTTAGTCTATTTCTTGCTTAAACTGTTCTCAGAAGTAGATTTTGGTGGAATGTTAAAATGGAATAACAGAAAGTTTACGAGCAGGCCGCCATGTTGTTTCCTGTTTGAAACAACAAGCAGACAAACAGGGACCCATCAAGTGTATTCCACGACAGGATATGTCACCGCTTGAACAGCCAGCTGAGTGGAGCAGCGCTTATCCTAGTGTCCTCGCTGGACCTGGTGAACATGTACTGCTGGATTAACATTATAGACATGACCACTGACTATTTGTGTAACAATTTAGCTACAAATTCACAGACTGACCATACACGGTCCAACCATATACTCGGTTTTGACCGAGTCCTGTTTTTTCAATGCAGCCGTTCCGTTTCCTATGCTGCGCATGCCAGTTTCATGTCTATAACAGGACTACACTGGTAGCACACAATGAGAACAGTCAGGAGGACTCGCAGTACCTTACTAAGTTTAAGTTAACAATGACAACAACAGGGCTTGGGAGAAGGAAACAACGTGATATTTTTGCTAGACGATTGACTGAAATGTTCAATTTAATCTGATGACTAAAAAGACTAAAATGTCAACAGTTTATTGACTAAAACAGTTACGGTTAAAATAGTTACGGTTTACTTTGAAAAGATAAGACTAAAATGCCCAGACTTTTAGTCAAATAAAACTTGACTAAAAAAGGGGATGGATTGAGGATGAGCTTCACCAAATATGACACAAAAAAATAACAAGGACATTTGACACGGGACTAAGACTAAATAAGAAAGGAAATGAACACCATCTTCAAGCTAAAGCTACCCATAGGCTGCAGCTCATTCAGACAGCTACTGCAACCATGACAAAACAAATCAGACCACATCTTTCGGGTCCTCAGAAACCTCCAAACCCACTGCTTTCAGAATACAATTTGATCCTCCTACTCTTGGTTTAAAAAAAGATCTTAATGGCATTTGTATGCTCTCAGTTTATAAATATCTCAGGTCAAAAGGAACCAATCTCTTCCATGTTATACAGTATTTTCATGCAGAGATAGCATTTAGTATTATACACCTAAAGGATGGAACAGCATGTCCTGCACTGGGTGTAGACTTGCTCCAACAGGCTCTGGCCTTAAATTAATGTTCTGTATGCAGGTCACATCCTTATAAGCCGTACTGTCTGGGACAAAGCTATCAACAGTCAAATTAAAACACAGGACGATCATCAGATATGATTGCGATTTATATCTCAGTATCAAATACAAATAAATGTTTGGTTTAACAACAGACACAGGAAGGATTTCCTTCTTCCTTTCCTCCTGTTTGATTGCAGATTTAAAACTGTTTCCTACCAAACATGCTGATTTTGAGGGTTCTTATGAAGCTTGCCGGCCCCTGCGGAACATTTGTGAAAAAAGCATTTCAGCGGATTTACCACCATATATGTTTGACCAATGAAACCCTTTGTTCCAACTGATCACTGTCATTCTGCATAATAATTAGCCATGAACTTCTTAAGAGTGTGCATCTTTGGAGCAAAGGGCCTTGGAATAATAGGTATTTGTTTTGACTGTCAGACACATGGGCTGTTTGTGGTCCAATGGGAAATTTTTTGGACTATTGCTGTGTCGGAACAACAAGGCCGTCCAACAGCCAACACCCAATAATGTACGACAAACACTACTACCTCAACAACCAAATAAAGGACAATATATGGCTTGAGATAGGCTAGCAGCTGGGATACGATGAAGATGGTAATGTTCCTGATATGCACTTCCTAACATTATATTATTGTCACGGAACCGAGCAAGCCACAACAGCTAACGTTAACATCAAATTTGGGGTCTGATACTAATTTATGTATTGTGTAGTTAACGTAAGCCTCTTAGACATTGTCTGTCTGGGTAGGTTTTTGTTGTGTGGAGTGGACGAGGAAACTCATTTGGCCTCATTGACAAAAGAAGGAACACTTAAACGTGGATAATTTGCACCGGAAGCGGTGTGCATAGTTGTAATGCTGAAACTTTGCCCGCATATTTTCCGTATTCCCGAACTGCATTTTCACATCACACTGGTGAGAAACAGCATTAAATTAGGGCGGTCAAAGTTATCGTGATAATAAGGCATTCACGCAAATTTATTTTAACGGCACTAATTTCTTTAACACATTAACGCCATCGATCTTTCGGAAGTTGTAGCGGGCTCAGTTTTAAAACTAGAGTGATGATACTGTTATCATATGAAACTAGCAAAACATTGGTATATCATACTAGCTTGTTGCAAAGGAGGCTAAATAACGCTCCGAACTTTCGTTAAATTTCTGTGAGGAAAAACTGGCATTGCCATTTTCAAAGGGGTCCCTTGACCTCTGACCTCAAGATATGTGAATGAAAACGAGTTCTATGGGTACCCACGAGTCTCCCTTTTACAGACATGCCCACTTTATGATAATCACACACAGTTTTGGGCAAGTCATAGTCAAGTCAGCACACTGACACACTGACAGCTGTTGTTGCCTGTTGGGCTTCGCTTTGCAATGTTATAATTTTAACATATTTGTTATGCTAAATGCATTCTTACATGTCTCAACCGTTTATGCATATTTAACTTGTCTCACTGTCCGTCCTGTTAATTTCAATTGATGCAGCTGAGTCTAAGTGTAGAAGTTGGTTAGGCCACCACCAGGCCAGAAAAATCTACTCAGCTACTTTTGACACTACCTGGAGCTTTAAGGCCACAATTGTTTGATTATTTTCAGAAAGTGTACACAATGTGTGGTGAGAAAAAAAATTCCCAACAGCTTTTGGTTACCTATGACTTAAAGCATAATCAGTGAAATGTCATCCTGGAATCACACATCATGCTCCCACAACCTGTGATTGCCTCAGAGCTCCATGGCATTGTGTGCACATTACTATTTTTAGGCTTGAAATAGATATTCAACGAGAGCTACGTATGTGTGCGTCTGTGTGTTTGAGTGTGTGTTCAAGAGAGAAAGAGAGAGAGAGAGAATTTGGAAATGTTTTATTGGTGAGGTGGGGGAGTGGATCTTATGTGCTTCAGGATTCATCTCTCTGAGACTAAAATCCTTCACAGGCCTCAGCAGGTTGCCTTGGGTCTTGATGTTTTTAATATTGCCAACAGTGTAACCTAGATGTTTGGAATTATTGGAAATTCTGAATGTAAAAAAACTGATATATTTCAGTTCCAGCATCATTATACTGATGGTACTTCTCCTGGCAAGACTGTTTGAGTGCACAACTCCAACATCAGTGCCGGGCTCTTCAGCTGGAGCATTCATTGAGTGTAACCTTGAGTTTACAAGCATTCAAAGTTGCAAACGCAATGATCAAAGTTGCAAACTCAATAGCAAGTCCAAAAATAACAGCACCTGATGTAGCAGCAAGCAGTTTAGTCTGTTGTATATTGCAACTGGAGGGGTAGCTACACGTGATGGCTTTAATTTAAAGCTGCTCTAATCAATATTTTTATATTAACATTAGATCAAATTGTAATGTGTAATGTGAAAGGGTTTGCTCGTAGTGACAAACCCACTGAGAGTTGTCAGCCAACCCTGCAATTCCTGTCAGCTTTCAGGCTGTTCTCATACACCCTTTGTAGCTATACCTACGGAAATAAATAAATTGTAATTTATATATATCCCACATAATCAATTTGTATGTTATCCATGTATTTGTGAACCAGGAAGTATAAATAACAACAAACGGCACGTAGGTGGGAGGTCGGGGTGGATGGTGGGTCAAAAAAAAAACAGACTTTGGCCCAGGAAACTAGTGTTTACCCCGTGTGAAACAAAAAGTTAACGTTGATTTATTTGACACGTAACTTCTGTATTTAAGTTACGCCAAATCCAGAGTTATAGATATACTTGTTTGATCGCGATTAATCGCATGATTTTAAATAGTTAATCGTGATTAAGCGTAAATGAATCACCCATTTTTTATTTGTTCAAAATGTACCTTAAAGGAAGATTTGTTAATACTCTTATCAACATGGGAGTGGGCAAATATGCTTGTTTAATGTATTTATTACTGGAAATCAAATAACAACACAAAACAATGACAAGGTACTGCATTTAGCATAAAAAATATGCTAAAAATTATAACCTGGCAAACTACAGCCCAACAGGCAACAACAGCTGTCAGTGTGTCAGTGTGCTGACTTGACTATGACTTGCCCCAAACTGTATGTGATTGTCACCAAGTGGGCATGTCTGTAAAGGGGAGACTCATGGGTACCCATAGAACCAATTTTCATTCACATATCTTGAGAGTAAAGAAATTAGTGGCTTAAAATTAATTTTAAAGTTATCGCGTTAACTTTGACAGCCCTAATTTTAACACAAGCCATGATTTTCCTAAACCTAACTTAGTTGTTTTGTTACCTAAACCTACCCAAGTTGTTTCTTGTGAAAACAGAAGTTTCTTTTGAAATACTGGAGCAGAAAGTGACACAAGCATCATGTGTTGCTGGACATTTGTAGGAAAACACATGCAAAATGTGGAATAACCTTTCGTAAGATATCATACAAATCATTGTATGAGGATATGTTGCAGCTTTACATCTTTCAGCCCTTTGTTTTGTTTTTACAGCCCAAAAAATGTTTCAGTCTCATTGACATTTTTGGCAAATTACCTGCCCAGCACCAAATGGCACAAAGACAAAGTTAACAACTAGCTGGTGAACATAGTGGAGCATTTAACAGCCAAATATTTTTCTAAGTTGGTGGAGACCAAAACAGAGCAAAGAAGAGAGTAAATGTTGGACTCTAAATGACCTGTTCAACAGGTATGTCAATTTGTGTTTACAACTCATTGCTCTGCCCCCAAGTGGCCAAAAATTCAATATATGCATGTTTAAAAATAGGTGTGTTACTTTTCCGACATGAAAACATGTGTTTTGCTGTACCATCCAAACAGGATTTACATTACTAAACTTCAAAACCTTTTTGTAACAATCAATACTCAGAGATATTAAAGACAGACTGTGGGTTTGTTACATCGCTAAACAGCACCGCAAAACCCACATTTTTCACAGGACTCACTGTTGATGTTTTTAATCTCAATTTAAATTGTTCATGTTGCCTAATACATTTCACAATATTCTAATAATCCTATTATCATGAAGTGCATAGAAGCAAGGTCCCAGAGGGTCCATGCAATCATTTTGCATGGTAAAGATACAGAATATATAGCATATCCTGCCACACCAGCTACAGATAAATACTCTTGCTGAAGTGTGAAATTAAAACACGGCCACAATGTTATCGGTCCGCACCAACAAATGGTGCAGCCAGTGTTAAGTCAGGCTATTATCATAGTATGATAATGCACATCCGTCCTTTCTATTTGCGTTTTGTACAGCAGTATTTATTTGGAGCTGGGGCAAATATTAATTCATGTTAATAGAATTTCAATCAGCAAACATATGGACACTTTCAAGCTTCCTCGCAGAATTAGAGATGAAAACAGTTTACATATCTGCAAACAGTTTCCCCTTGAAAACTTGAGGTGTCAGTGGTTCCTTGAGCGAAAATTTAAAATGATAAATTCCTTTCCGAGGGCAGCTGCAAAAGGGAGATGCTGCTTAATGTTAACTTACTGATGCACTGGTTTGATCATGCTCATTAGATGGACTTTAACTGAAGGGCAAGTAAACAACAAACAGCTTTCAGCCTCCATCTAATTATTGAGCCAAAGGGCGAAAGGCCCAAATATCAACAGCATGATAACTGCTCAATTTCAGCTTTTGCAGCTGGTGTAATTGGCGAGTCTGTATTGTAGTTTGACACTCTTATTAAAACGGGCAACTCAATGAAGAGGAAACACTATTATGCAGCCTCTTTATTGCTCACAGTCACATCTGCTGAGAGTTTCGTATGGAGGAAAGGCTATATCGCATACACACACACAGCTTACATATGATACGTGCAGCTAATGAGCACAACTCTTGTTCCACCATTGACTCCAATCAGAAGCCCAGCATTCCCAAACATATTTGTCTAACACTTAATGCTTCCTTCTCTCTACAAGACACTGCTGCCAAGTCAGCAGTATAGTTACTGTAGTCCACATTCAGAGACCTAACAAGAGGGTGAAAGCACAAGAGCTCAGGAACAAATTGCCCTTCAGGATTCTGTTCTACGGTATCTGACTCTTCTCCCTACTACAATAAGCTGAAAAAATGTTGTGGCATTTTTCCTTATCATACTAAATATAGTCTATGGGCACAAATGGATTAAAGCATGTAAACACCTTCTAGTAGGTGTAGTGTTTTAAAAAAATACCCTCTGAATCTGAAACTTTACTGGCTGTTTTGACAGTTTTATTGTTATCTTAATATTCAGATTCATTTGCTTGATCTATAATGTAATGACTGCAGTCAATTAACTAGTCTTGTTACAATGGTACGGATAAAACTCTATAATTCGTGGCCACTGAGTTTCAAAACATGAGCCAAACATGTATAGAAATATGTCAATATGCCATATTAACAACCTTAACCTTAAAGGTGCAGTCTGTAGGATGTGGTGGCATCTAGCGGTGAGGTTGCAGATTGCAACCAACTAAAACTTCTCCCGTGTGCCAAGCATGTAGGAGAACTACGGTGGCCGATGCAAAAACATGAAAACGTGAAGGGTCCTATGTAAAGCCAGTGTTTGGTTTGTCCCTTCTGGGCTCCTGTAGAAACATGGCAGCCTGCTCCGTGAAGAGGACCCACTCCCTATGTAGATATAAACGGCTCATTCTAAGGCAACGAAAATGCAATGATTCTTATTTTTAGATGATTATACTGTACACTAAAGAAAATATACTTATTAGTATTATATTCCATTTCTGCCATTAGATCCCCCAAAATGTTACACACTGTTCCTTTAAAACCTATTGATTGGGGCTTTATAGGATCAGAATACACAACACTATTGATTCTGTTTAATCCCAGTGTAATCCTTTAAATAAAAGTAAAAGTCAATCAATGCATACATCTAAGCATGAACTGATTTACTCGATATAAGACATAGACTGTATATAAAGATGGACGACGCGTCTCTACTTCCTCCCACTGCACAGAAGTGAAACCAAATTTTCCCGAATACGGGAGCTGCCATCTTGAGATTTTGACGTCATTTGGAGCCAGAGTCTGCGCAATGGTGATGGGGCGATGGAGCCGCAGTATTGAGGTCAACCGTCCGAAACAATCGCGGCTGCCAATGATGAGGTCCCACTCCCTTTTTATAGCATCAAGTTAGTAATTAAAACCAAACCAATCAGAGAAATGAACACATGAACACACATCACTGTGATAAGAACTACTTAAAATGACAGAAACCATCTTTGACTTTTTAGTTTGGCCCATGTTCCATCCACATGAAAAAGGCGGGCTTTATTACCTATACTGCAGCCAGCCACCAGGGGCCAATCAAAATGTTTTGGCTTCACTTTTGGTCAGCTGTTAGGTCATCCATCTTTATATACAGTCTATGATAGAAGCCCTTTAAATTGTAAATTAACTGTGAGTTTCACAGGAAGTGGCAGCACATTTGTAAGGTGTAACACCTAAAAAGTGAGAAAAAATAATCAGTGCTGAGCTGAGAGTGCAATCCAACTACTACTGCAGCAACTTTTGTAAACTTTTGCACTTCAGCGCCTCAATTTCCATGGCAATCTTTAGAAGTTAGTCTTATTTGTTTGACTCATCAGAGGGGTTTCTTTGTTCCTCCCACGCGGTTGCTCTTTTCTGCTTAATTCTTTTCTCTTTTTCCCTCCATCCCCCCAAAAAATACGGCCTTGATCACTTCTACCTAACACGCAGCACAGGCAGCCATTGGTGCTTGCTACTTTTTTCTTGTGCGTGACTCCTCTCTGTTACTTCTTTATTTACCAAAGCAGCGGAAGATCAGTCTCTCTCACTGGCCCTGGACAGAATACTGCAGAGCATTGCAATTTCACGCACTCACGACAGATAAATCTTTCTGCCTGGCTGGCCGTGAATCTTCCAGGGCTGAGTGGCCCACACAGTGTGGCACTGTTGCACCTGACGTTAAGATAGGCTGCACCCTTTGAAACTTGGGATGCACCTGCATTGCTTGGAAATCCCTTTTTATTTCTGGGCCATCTGGGGTGCAATTAGAGGCAAATTAAAAAGGCCATGGGGGTTCTGAACAAGTCAGGTGGGATTTTGTTAAATATGCATCTCGTTGCAATTCTCTTAGAGAGTAAAAGTAAACAAAAATGAACTGACCACATTAGTTTGGGCTTGTGCTAAGGTGCATGTCATGGAATACAAACTATCCTATCATTAAAATACCATACTCAATATTATATATAAAGCATTTTGGGGATTTACTTCATCTCTATGCAACTCTCACACATACACGCTATCAGCCTTTGCCGTGAGGACATATCTTTAACCTTCACCAAACGAACCTTTGGTTTCTTTCTGAGCTGGCTTTCAACCCGCTTGCATACCCCTCAATCATCAGATGCTATCCCACTGAGCGAGCCATGACAATGGGCTGCCTATGGAGCAGGACACAAGCAGAATATCAATGGAGTCTGGCTGGCCTGACTCTGAACCACGCTACTCTTCATCTCTCATTTCCCAAATGTGAGCCTCTGGAAAGAACTGGCCCCAAACCTATACTGATGGAGACATCCTGTAGCAATGCTTTTAAAGTATTCCCTGCACACTTCTTGGGCACTATGCCCAAACCTGTAGCTGCTGGGAACTGTAGTACACACAGAATAAAATAGCATCATAGAAGACTAGAGAGAGAAGAATATTTTAAACACACTCCTGTAGTTTCTGTTCATGCACACTATAAGCAGCACTATGCAGATATACTCTGATATCAATATATCTAATATATCTAATATTTCATCTCACTGATTGAATCCTGCTAGATCACGTGTCAAACTCAAGGCCCGCAGGCCAAATCCGGCTCCCATATTAATTTAAGTTCTTAATAAATTTTGTCCTGTTGTGGTCTGCAGACACCAAACACACAGGCGTGCCTGCACTGTCTGCAAGTTAGTAAGCTAGCTAACGCAAAATGGCACAAAAAAAGGAAAGTTGATTCTGAAGGCTGCATGTGAGTTTTGCTTGACTGCAAAGTTTACTTGTCAATTTTAGGGTTTTATGTGCAGCCGATGCATGCAAGAAGGCTTGGTTGTACATGATCAAAGATCTTTTACTTTTCTTTTTTTCTTTAAAGCAGCAGCAATATGAGCAAATATGATTTCAAAAAGTGTTTTTTATAAAACGGTCACTATGCCCAGAGAGAAGTGCATGAGACACGCAATCTGAATATTTTATCTTTTTTCATTTTACAGCTAAACAGTACACTACAAGATGTTTGTGAAAACATTTTACATGTGTAATAGGCATTACAGTAACAGAATATTATTCATATTTGATCAGCGCTGCCAATATGACCGTTTGATCGGAGTGGTTGACTGATTGCTCCGTTTGAATGCACAGCCAATAGGAGCGCTCTCTCTCTGAAATGACCTGTGATTGGCCAAAGTCTCCAGTTAAGGGCTAGATTTTTTAAAGCCTGAAAACAGAGCCATGAGGAGGTGCAGACGTCTAGTTATCTCTCAGAACACTTGAATTACAATATGTTGAACATTTATTATGTAATTTTTGACAAATGATGCCAAAAACATTCTGCCTACCCCAACTTTAATAAGCCACACAGCCATTAAGTTGTCATATTCAGGCTTGTGAGACAGGCTATATTAGACTTTGTAGAAATAAGGGCAAGAACAAAATTAAATATTCATTATATTTCTTTACATCAGGACGTATTTTGTTTTATTAAATGCTACTTTTTTGTTGACTTTTTTAGGGCTTTATGTGGACTCAGTTGTATGTAAGAAGGTTATATGGGACATGCAACAATAAAATCAAAGACATTTCATTTTATTTTTTTTTCTGTTTGAATAAAAACATGCCAATAAACTATGTAAATTGTGCAAGATGAATACCCAACTGTGTGCAGCAACCTACAATAACAGAAATACAGTCAATTTTATATGTGTGTCCGGCTCAGCAGTAAGCCCTCTGAGAAATCTATAAACTTGACTATATATAGTAGTAGTCCAAGCAAACTGCCCTGAACTGATTGTTGAACTTTAATTTTCTTTATTCATGCCACTCAATAGTAGACTAAATAAATCACAATGGCTTTTGTGCTTCTATTTGGCTTTGAGTTGCTGGCTTCTGTACAGTATGGATCAATAGACTGAAGTTCAATGCATGAGACAATACATGATTATGCTGTGCAATAAAACCATGATGCTTTCTGTGCCCTCTGCTTGGTCAGGATCACGTGCACCCAAACTTCATCCACTCAGTATCCTCTAAGGATTTACTGCATTATTGATGAACTATACAAATAGTATATTGTTAAAGCTTTTCTGCTCTATTTCTTTCCAGAATAAATGCCATGCTCTCAAGTGTCTCATTTGTCTGTCATTCCTATATCTGAAGCAACTCTATGTGACACATCTTAAGACAAGATCTCCCTTTTTCTCCTGATGTGGAGAGAGAGCTAAAAAATGATGGCACCACTGTCCTATAGACGATCCAAATCAAATGTGTTCCTTAAGGGAACTCCAAAGGGAAGGGAGCTCACACAGTCACACCGACATCATTTTAGATGCCCCCGAATCAGAGCAGGTCGAGACATTTTAAAGCAGCCTTGACCCTGTAACGCAGACTAAAAAACACACCAAGTATTGATCGGATTGGTGTACATTCTGCAGATGAAGAAGCCTTCGTGCGTATGGAGCGCTGTTTTCTCCAGAGCGCTCGAGTAGGCTGACGTGTTAAGCGTGTGAAATACCCTAATGCATGCATCCCTATAATAAAGCAGCACGTCGTGTTGGATAACAATCCATTAACACTATAACCTGTTACAATAGATTTTATTATTCAAAAAGGATTGCGATGGCATCAGTGTGCGTAATATAGGCTCCGATAAAGGATGCGGTTTTCCCAAATAGCCTACCACAACTATTACTGGTTCAGAGTGGATTTATTCAGACTGTCTGACACAACTTGACATAATGTAATTAAAACACCAAAAAAAAACTCCTCATAATAAAACATCATAATAATAAAATCCTTACCTCACGGACGCACCCGCATGTATTCCAAGTGCACCAAAGGTCATTGCGCAAATATTCAGAGGACGGGGGATGTATATAGGAGTGATGAGAAAGAAGTAGGTTAGACTGCACAATACCTAATCCAGTTCTTAGTGTCCTTCAGACGTCGTCAACCCTCTATAATCTTCAAAGCGCACGTTATAATCTCACCACACTGTCACTTCACTTTCTCTTTGCGCTAAGAGCCGGGCAGCCAAAGTTCTCCGCGTTTATTTCACTAATGCACACAAAAAAATGTTTCCCCAAATGAAGAAGTAGAGGGAGAGGTCGGCTCGGTGTTCAGCAGAGGAAAAAAAGCCCCGTTTACCATTCCTGACAGGTGGCAGGTCCAACCACCACCCGCTGAATAGATTCACACATCATCATCATCTAGCTGTGGGATGTGGAGACGGCCGAAGCCATAAAGAAGCGATGCTCTGGGCAGATTAACCCATGAGTTGTGTTCATCCCCCCCTACACTACCTCCTCTTTTTCTTTCCTTGCGCTCTGGCGCCACCCAAAGTTGTCCTGGAGATTTATCCACAAGCAGGGATTTCCCAAATGTCTTCATGTCCAACCCCCCTCCCTGTACTGTAAAGTAACCACAATTAAAGGTCCCATATCGTGCTCATTTTCAGGTTCATACTTGTATTTTGTGTTTCTACTAGAACATGTTTACATGCTGTAATGTTAAAAAAAAAACGTCATACTGTCTACCTGAATATGCCTGTATTCACCCTCTGTCCTAAACGCTCCGTTTTAGCGCATTTCAACGGAATTGCGATGGATTTGCAACAGGATTGCATTGCTAGAGGCAACAGCTGGTGTCCATGTGTACATCTTGTCAGCTGATGACATTCACCTCCACTGCAACCAGGAATAAACTGGGACACATTTAGAATGTTTATGCTTAAAACTGGGTAAAGGGTCTAAATATTGTATATTTGGGAAATCACAAATCTTGACAGCTTGTTTCAAATGCAGAGTTTCTGAATACGGGCTGTGTGCATTTCCCTGTGGATTGAGCGTTTCGATATTTCACAATGTTTATATAAGACTTAAGCCTGCTTTATAATAAAAAAACATGAAAATCTCACTTTTTTATTATATGTCCCCTTTAAGCCCAATTGATACGATTTTGGATTTAGAGACACACCTTCCTCCGAGATATTACTTTTTGTTGAGTTACATCATTGCAGGTGCAGGAATTAGATTTTATTCTCATATTTGTTATTCTACCCAGGAGCAACAAATGAATTAAATATCAGTGAGATGGAACTAATCCAAATCTGTCTGGAGCCTCGACTGAACGCCCTCTACATAGGCGTACAGCTGGGTGATGTTATGGGCCAAATAATAATAAAACATCTCAGGATGTGTGTCATGGTTATACAGACAGTTCTTAATATTGCTTACAATCGTTTTTTTTCTGTTGTTAGTTTGTCAGTCACCAATTCTTCCTATCATTTTAGAACGTGTTATAACCTCCAAACACTGCAGTTGTCCTCAGGACTGCCTGTTTTGGGCACTCGACAGTCACACACCCACCTGCTCCCATCAGCTCTCCAGCATTTTGTATTTATTTATTTATTTATTTTGTATTAAAGATAATTAATTTACAAACATTAAGGCATTGTAATCTAAACTCAATACTTCTAACATACATGGCACAATTGGATAGG